>OZ030396.1:25656281-25723781 GCA_964023965.1 Melinopterus prodromus
GTTTTTATCGTTTGTTATTTATTTTGAATGGATGTTTTATGTCAACTATTCTAGTGTACGCACATGGCAAATATTATTTGAAATAAAACTAAATAAATTATTTGCTATCATACATATAGTATTATTATAGTTTCTTTTGTTTTATATTCTGTTAATTAATACTTTCGTTTTCTGTAGTCTTAGGTGACGGGGTTGAGTATTAGAGCAGAGCAACTTAGTTTGCACTGAACTTCGCCCTGATCAGTACTATTATTTGTATTCTCTGATAGTTATGACCAATAAAGCCTTTTTATTATTATTATTATTATTATTATTATTACATCAATAAATTCTATAAATTCCACATACCTTTTCTTGTGTTCACCACAAATCCTATTAAATCAAGTACTCAAATAGACATATTAAAAAGATGATGCGGGAATTTTTAGTTAATACGACTAAATATTACATACAGTTTTTTGAAAATTTGAGACATGAAAAGACCGATATAGACTTGAAATTGTATACTCTTCGCAGTTATGTATTACACAAAAATGTGTAGCAGTAGCCAAAGTTTCTCCGGGTGTCTGGGTTTTTAGCTTATTTACTAGAAACGGGGCAGACCTAATAGGTCTGCGCATCGCCTAGACGGGTAGATCGCCGATTCGGGTAGATCGGCGATGCGGGTAGAACGCCGGTGCGGGTAGATCGCCGATGCTGGTAGATCGCCGAACCGGGTAGAGCGCAGATCCGGGTAGATTGCCGACTCGGTAGATCTCCGATCCGGCTAGATCGCCGATCCGGGTAAATCGCTGAAACGGGGAGATCGCCGATCTGGGCAGATCGCCGATTTGGGCAGATCGCCGATCCGGGTAGACCGCCGATCTGGGCAGATCTCCGATCCGGCTAGAACCCAGATCCGGGTTGATCGTCGATCCGGGTAGTTCGGTGATGCAGGTAGATCGCCGATACGGATAGATCGCCGACGCCGAAATCTGTAGGTTCTCACCATCTGTCGTACTGGGCAAAGTCGCGCAAGCGCTACTTTGCCGTATACAGTGCTCGCAATAATTATTTAACATTTTGACAATGAATAATTGATTTTCAAAATGTTTGAAAAATAAAAGAACACAAATTTAAAACAACCAAGTAAAAAGTTTCATATGGTTTTTTGTTTTCATTCAAAGCGTAAAACAAATGTGTGACCCCTTTTGTCAGGGGATAAACTCCTTATTTTTGAGTTATAAACAGGGATGTTAGACAAACATTTTTTGTTATTTTGAAGGAAACAAACAATTTTTTTATAAAATGATGTGTTTAATAGAACGATGTTTTTAAACACTACGCAAAAAACATGTTCAAAACATGAAATAAAACATGTTTTAAATCACATACAAAAAAACAGAATAAAAATATCACGCATAAATTTTATTTGTCTGCATCCTTTTCATCAAACTGTTTAAACATGTTTAAACAAAATAGTTCAAACAAAGTATTTGTTTTAAAACATGTTAAAACACCGTTTAAAGAAACTGAAAACAAACTGTTTTAAACATAACAACTGTTGGTATAAACAATTAATCAAAATTTGTGCAGAAGAAAGTGCAGAAACAATTAAAGGGAAAGAATTTTCAAAAAAAATTCTAATAGTTTTTTTTTTGTTTTAAAGAGGGTATCAGGTAATTATATTTATAATATATACGGTGTTCTTTTTTATTAAAAACTTGGTAACATTTTTTTCTAATACTACACGCTGTATATTTTTACATTTTTTAATTCCAAGATCAAATCTAAGAATTTTTTATGGTAATCATTTTTTTTATAAAATTGCATATTTTTTAGTTATAAGCAATTAATCAAAACTCATGAAATTACATTTTAACCAAACGAATTATTAATTTAAAAAAATAATAAACAAAAAAATTAAATTAAATAGAATTAAATTTAAAGTTGAAACTGCCAAATTAAAATAAATTTGTATGTATGGAGACACATTCTTAATTTGGGGTTTTACTTATAATTAAAAAATAACGAATTTTATTAAAAATAATAACAGTGGGTAACTGGGCAGTGTAATAATATAAGGTTGGTTAATCCGGTAAAAAGCCCAAATGGACAGAAAAAAAGTTGTTGGAGTTTTCTTTCTTATGGCATTTATTCTATTTGTTGAGTACTTTCGCCTAATATTATAGGCATCTTCAGAACCTACAAGTCATAAAGGTACAAAGAGCGACGCTAGACAATCAATCTACTAAAAATAATGGGCCTACCAAAAACACGAATCAGCCATTTAGGTCCAAAGAAGGGTTTGATAGAACATGTAATGGAGGCAGCAGCATTAAGAACACAGACAAAAACGAACGGATGTTATAATGTGATAAACAGTCCAATTTGTAACATCTTGTCAGTGTAGTAAGTAGACAATAAAATTGGATTACATAGATAAAAACGGTGAAAAAAAAAACGACACTTAGCGAACCGCGTGTAACATGATTTGCGATGGTAACGTAAAAAAAAATCAATACAATGAAAGTGTACCAACTTAGAAGAAAGAAAGTGAAACACAAAAAAAAAAAAAAATTTTAAAGACAAATAGGTTACAGGTAAAAAACAAAAAGAAAGAAAAAAATTGTTTAACAATAATCGCACAAAAACGCTAAACGCCGGAAACAGGATGAATAACAGGTCCAAACTAAAGTTAAAAGTCAAAGAAAAGAGAAAGGGGGACAGGGGTAGGAGAATTGTCAAAAGGTAGGCAACTTTTGTACCAAGGTGTGCGGTTGGTCCTCTATCGAAAGCATACCGTAAGGTGCGTAAAAAACAAATTTACTAACAATGAAAAAACGACAATTTACTTAGAAACGCAAAAAAGGACAAAACGGACAGGTACAAAACCAATGAAAAAAAAAAATATATATATATATATAAAACTTGTGTAAAAAACAAAACTAAAAAAATTTGAAAATTGAGAATGTAAGGAAAATTTAGTCAATATAATAATAACAAATTGAAAGTGGGTCAGGAGTACGGGGTTAACAACAAATTGGCATAAATAGACGAGAGGCCGTCCAGGTCCCTTCTGAAATTCATGCTATTTTTATTCGACACTATATAGCACATCTCTAGAAAAGTTCTTTTTGTGAGACTTCTCTCGTTAGAAAGTATTGAAAATGTTAAAATACTTTCTAACGAGAGAAGTCTCACAAAAAGAACTTTTCTAGAGATGTGCTATATAGTGTCGAATAAAAATAGGATGAATTTCAGAAGGGACCTGGATGGCCTCTCGTCTATTTATGCCAATTTGTTGTTAACCCCGTACTCCTGAACCCACTTTCAATTTGTTATTATTATATTGACTAAATTTTCCTTACATTCTCAATTTTCAAATTTTTTTAGTTTTGTTTTTTACACAAGTTTTATATATATATATATATATATTTTTTTTTTTTTCATTGGTTTTGTACCTGTCCGTTTTGTCCTTTTTTGCGTTTCTAAGTAAATTGTCGTTTTTTCATTGTTAGTAAATTTGTTTTTTACGCACCTTACGGTATGCTTTCGATAGAGGACCAACCGCACACCTTGGTACAAAAGTTGCCTACCTTTTGACAATTCTCCTACCCCTGTCCCCCTTTCTCTTTTCTTTGACTTTTAACTTTAGTTTGGACCTGTTATTCATCCTGTTTCCGGCGTTTAGCGTTTTTGTGCGATTATTGTTAAACAATTTTTTTCTTTCTTTTTGTTTTTTACCTGTAACCTATTTGTCTTTAAAATTTTTTTTTTTTTTTGTGTTTCACTTTCTTTCTTCTAAGTTGGTACACTTTCATTGTATTGATTTTTTTTTTACGTTACCATCGCAAATCATGTTACACGCGGTTCGCTAAGTGTCGTTTTTTTTCACCGTTTTTATCTATGTAATCCAATTTTATTGTCTACTTACTACACTGACAAGATGTTACAAATTGGACTGTTTATCACATTATAACATCCGTTCGTTTTTGTCTGTGTTCTTAATGCTGCTGCCTCCATTACATGTTCTATCAAACCCTTCTTTGGACCTAAATGGCTGATTCGTGTTTTTGGTAGGCCCATTATTTTTAGTAGATTGATTGTCTAGCGTCGCTCTTTGTACCTTTATGACTTGTAGGTTCTGAAGATGCCTATAATATTAGGCGAAAGTACTCAACAAATAGAATAAATGCCATAAGAAAGAAAACTCCAACAACTTTTTTTCTGTCCATTTGGGCTTTTTACCGGATTGACCAACCTTATTTTATTAAAAATAATATCTACAAAAAATTGTTTTTTTTATAAAATGTTTTTTAACGGAACAATGTTTTTAAACACTACGCAAAAAAATGTTCTAACTTCTAAACATGAAATAAAACATGTTTTAAATCACACACAAATAAAACAGAGATCGAAACATTTTAAATCACGCAAACATTTTATTGTCGGCATTTTAATCGACGTCTTTCCATTCCTTATTTTACAAAAATAAAAAACAACTGATATTGTATTAGTATACTTTCTAAAAAACAACAAAAGCTGTTCAAATTTCGGTAGTTTTAAAAACGTTTAAAACACAACACAACAAACTCTTTTTTAAAACAAAATACTTCAAACAAAGTATTTGTTTTAAAACATGTTAAAAACACTGTTGTAAACATAACAACCGTTGGTGTAAACAATTAATCAAAATTTGTGCCGAAACAATTAAACTTTCCAACAGGGTTTTTTTTTGTTTTAAAGTAGCTATCAGCTAAATGTATTTTTAATATCCAGTGTGTCCCACGGGACGTTGGATTGTATGCGTACTTTTGTTACTATTAGAGATATATGCTCTTTCATAATCTGTTCAGAAAACAGTTGAATTGCCAATGGCTTCCAAGCTATTTTGAAAACCCAAAAAACGTTATATTTTAATTATGGTCGTAACTTATTTATTTGGGATCCTCACAAAAAAAGCATTTTTATATTATAAAGGCACTTTTTTTGTCTACAATTTGATTATGTCAGTTTAAAATTTAAAACACACAAATGACAAAAATGTCCTTTTGTTCAAATAATAATAATAATCTAGTAAAATTATTACTATTAATAAGATAACCAAACAAGCATTCGGCAAAACCATAGACATAAAACCAGCGACGGTGGCGCCCAGCAGTGGAGAAAACTGAACTTGTCTGTGATAGATAAATGAGGTTATGTTGTGTTTATTGTTTACAACTATCACGAGAACTGTGGTGGTAATAATAACCAAAAACAACGTCGATCAGCACCCTTAACTTTGTTATAAAGATATAACAATCAAGTAAACTTACCGAATGTAGTGTTTTCGTAATAAACACAATAAGTTAAGAAATAACCCAAATAACCTATCTATCATAGAATCACCATATTGATGAATCGCAGCGCCACCTATAGTCCGTGATTTCTCCGAATAATAACATTTATGTGTATTGCAGTTACCTGTAATACGTGCGTTACCGACTGTTATGTATTGTAAGTACACAGATATTACAGGTAACTGTACTATCTGAGTTACCGACCGTATGTATGCAGCATAGGACATGCGGAACCGAATGTTGTAACGTAACTAAGTGAAGCGAATACAATAAACATTATAGTAAAGTGTTGGTTTCATTTGATAAAGAAACACAATATTAAAATAAATAACATGTTCTTTACCAACCAATTGGATTTTGATGACAATAATTATTGTCCTTGAAGGAAAGTAGTGTATTTGGTTGCATATGTGGTGCACGATTTTTTTGCGCACATAGTACATGCCATTTTGGGAAAAGTATCATATACAAAACAAAAATAAATTAATATTCATAAAAAATGCCAAAACGAAGAAGCAATAATAAAGAAAGCCATAAAAATAATACAAAATAAATAAATGTAGGAATAAACAAACAAATCCATAAATAAACTTTCAACTAAAACTTAAAAAAAAACCGTTGATTAATAAAACTTTGGTTACTTTTGAGTTTTCTGCCAATTAAATATCATTTTGAGTAAAAGTTTAAAACACATCAACCAATGGGATAACCAGCAATGTATACCAAACAGTATATATTACAATAATAAAAAGTAAATAACCTAAAGAACAGAAATTAAATGCAAAAATAAACGAATAAATTAAAAAAATCAAATTAGTCCATATGAAACATTACCATTCCTATTTACTGTTTTTTTTAGTAAAGTAAATGTTATTCCAAATAAAAAGTTTGAAGTTATTTGTTTTTCAATTCTTTATAGAGTTACAGGAATGTAAACTACTAATAAAACAAAGAAAGTAACAAATTAAAATTTATAACATACAATGAAAGTACAAAGAAATCCCATGGAACTTTAAGTGTTTTTTTTTTAGAGAGTACATGTCATTCTGTGTGAAGTATCATTATTCGTAAAATTACAGAAGTGTGATATATTAGCAAAACAAAGAAAAATTAAAATTCATATCAAACTACAAAAACAAACAAAGTTAAATAACACATGAGAGCCATAAAAATAACAAAAAATAAATAAATTTAAGAATAAACAAAGAAATCCATAAATAAATTTTCTACTAAAACTTTTACTGAGAAAAAATATTAATACAATTTTCAAAAAGTGAATATTAACAAATACTGCAGTAAAAGCTTAATATGTAAGTTTGTTTTAATTTATAAAATCAGATTACTATAAAGACAAAAATGCTAGCTGCAATAAAAAACAGCTTGGTTTCTCAATTCCTTAAAAAGTTATCATTAAAAATATTACCGAAATAATAGAAATCTTAAAAATGCTCAAATCAAGATACTCAACCATACCACACCGTTCCTGAATACAAAATAATTACTCCATAAGTATTCCAAGCAATGTTTTCTCTTCACATTTTCCACATACCTTATTTTTAAAAATTTATTCATACTAATCCAAAAAAAAGAATAAAATGTTAGGGGAAACGATCTTTATCAAACTTAGTTTATTTTATATAGTTTATTTTATATTTTCACTCTTTTCTAGATTTATGGAAGTTTTCAGTAGGCCAAACCTGATGTGAACATGATGTGGTAAAGAGGATAGGCAATTAATTATTTACCACCCTATGTCACTGAGCTTTCTTACTAAAGTTCAACCAAATTTGTATAATTTAATAAATGAAAGACTACTTTAAATGAATTGATATATAACACTTGGACGTTTTTCATCTTCGCAAGACTATAATGAATAAGTTTAATATAATTGATAAAAAACAATATCTGAACTAAACTTTAACTGGCAGTGAGTAATTCAGCTAATGTATGGATACTCTGACATTTGCTGCACAAATTTATTTTATATTTCGGAAAATTATTGTCCAGCCCATTTGATAATTTACTTTTATAATCTACATATTTCTGTCACCATTCTAATGTCGTACACGTTTTCCACGGATTGTGTATATTTTGCATCGAGCCGATCTATTTTTGTATTCCGGTTGTTAGTTTTTCTTCACAGAGATCATATTGCTTCATGAAGATCAATTGCTTCTTTCTTCATATTCCTCCAATGCTGCTGTTTTCGTGTTCCTCAAACATAGTTATTCCTCAAATAAGAAGATGATTCTATTCTGATAATTTTCTTTGACCCTGCGTATAATAAAAACCTATTAGCAAAGACACTTTTTAATAATTCTTTAGAAAGATTCTAAAATCCAGAAATTTATTAGAATACAATTATCTGCTTGCTTTCTCTTTTCAATTGCGAAAAGTTACAGCCATTTGAAATATTAACAAAATAATAAACAGTAAATAAATTGGGTATTGAGGATTTTTGTTGAACTGACTACCAACAAATTAAAAGATGAATTGAATAAACAAATAAATCCCCATGATTTTTGTTTGTTTTTTAAATATTTTTCTAGTAGAGTAAAAAGTTTGATATAAAGTTATTTTGTTACAAAAGTTTAAAATATTAGCAAAACAAAGGAAAATACAAAATGAAAAAACTCATATCAAACTATGCAAAAGCAAAAACAAAATAAAAAGAAGAAAACCATCAAAATAATAATTTTAAAATATTAATACATATGGAAAATTAAGCAGATTCTATTGTTTTTTCTTTGATCAACAAATGTACACATCAAAATAGATACATACCACAGTAGTTTCCACACTCTTCTCAAGGTTTTTTTAAGGTTAGACTCGTTTACCTGGTGGGCAATATCCTTCCGAGAGCTAATTCATAGGTAAATCATTTGCACAAGCTTTGCTAAAGTCAAACGACTGAAAAAAGGAATTGTTCCTATTCATGGACGTGCTAGCATATCCATTTAAATGGACAAACAAAATTCCACAGGTATATTTTTTTGACAGTCCTTGAAAACAACGTGCGGGTATGCAACCAACATGACAGCAAAGGGATAATATCGATTAGTTCTATTTGCTTGAAAGTGCACAGTGCACTTTCGTATCTTTCGATTTCGTACCATCCAGACAGTTTCGTCAATCTGGAAACATTTCTGAATTTCTAGCCTAGAAGCACACAACAAACAATTAACTAAAGAATAATATACGGAACGTTAAATTATGTACTTACTACGATCATCATGAAATTGCACTTTAATAACAGCCAGGCACTGTTACGTTGATTGTAAATAGAGAATTGCAGATAATTTAGCTCCGAGACTCGAACACGTAAAACCGAACCAGCTGACATTTCCCAACTAATTTAGGTTATAACCACTTTTCACAGATGCCGATATGCCAACATAGCGCGTGAAAATTCCCTAACGTACCAAACGTACCTAAAATCGCCAGAAACATTCGGTTTAGTTATACATATATCAAAATACGAAATATACGTATAAATACGAAATATACGTATACGAATTACGTCTTTGTCGGGCGTTGTCCATTGCAGGGCGCTTCTGATTGAGGCCGTGTGGAACACGTACATTTTTACGCTGCGAAAGCCATGCGTTTCCCCGGCACATGTCCATTATTTTCCGTTGGAAATTCTTCAAACTAAAACTTATTATAGTCGCGTAGTTACCCGGGAACGCCTGCGACAACATTTTATAACATTTTCTGGCCGCTTTTTTAGCCATTTAGACCAAAACGATTGCAGTAAGACGAATAGCGTTGTCATTTTCAGCATGATACAGAGGATCTGTCAGTTTATTGAGCCGTCGTCATGGAGACTCTAGTAGAAGTACAGCCACAAATCGATATGCATAAATTGACTCAAATTGAAGGAAATAAATTCGAAAACTTGGCAAAATATCGACAAATAGATTGGCCTACGCGATAGAGCTTTCTGTTTTGAGCAATAAATGTCGCGGTTGACCGCCCATCGTTGCTTCTCCTAGGATCCTTTGAAAACACAAAGGGTAAAATTTTCGGGCAAGTGCCGAACGGAGTGTACCCACTCCAAAAAATTTTTGCAATGTAATTCAAACGGCGAAATTGCCGTACGTCGATTTTTCGCTAAAAATTAAGAGAAATGGGCGCTAAATCCGCAATTCGCGAGTCTACACAGCAGCGAAACGGCATTTTGAAGGCAAAACCGCGGCCGCGTCCGCGGTTTCGCGGTTTTCGCGAAGAAAGACGCGAAAATCCAGCGTTTAGACGTCGTTGATTTTGTCTTTTAGTTATTATGATTGTTTTTTATAATCTCCAGTAAATACCCTATTGTCATAGTAAACTGTAGTGGTAGGCCTGAATAGTACAGCACCTAGTTTAGTTTATTGATCATCATTGTAGATATCAATTTAGGTAACAAGCTACAGTCGCGGAAAGATGTATGTTCGACTCCCATTTTTCTTGGGGCGAAATACTTCTAAACCTACACAACGAATTGTGATTATATACAGTGTGTCTCAACAGTGCGATCTCGGAAGATTATGCCTCTGTTAATGAAGATATTTTAAAACTAATTTCACTCATATATACACAAAGCCGAGGCGCACATGTAAAACTATTAGTGTGTATACAGGCTGTTCAATAACACAGTACCAACCTAAACTTATGTTTTGTTAAATGGAACAACCTATATTTCGGCACAATTTTTAATTCCTCGCAAAATTTTACGACAATGAAAAATAACATAACATACCTACTGTAAACTTTATACTTTTTGATTTATTGGCATTTTTAAGTAAAAACAGCAGTCTAACAAAGATTGTATATATCAATACCGGTTTTTAATTTTATTGCTCTGGCTTAGATTATGATTACGTAAGACGTGTTCAATAAGCGTGATTACCTGCCATATCCAAATTGTGCACCGGTTGATCATAATCTGCAACAAAATATAGCAAACAGGTTTTCCTAAGAAAGATATTTTTTTTAATGGCAACCCTGTAAGAATTATTTTTTTGAATTCTATGGGTCGTTCTGCACAAAAAGTACTAGCACACGCCAGTGCTAAAATAAACAATTGTATTGTTGTCGTATACACAGGCAGACGGACAGACCAATCGATAATTTTGCGTCAAACGTCAGAGTTGGGCATCACTCAACTAACCCCAGATGAGTAATACTCATGATTAATGAAATCACTCGTCACTCATTACTCGCCAATCATAAATCTAAGAATCACTTATCACTCGTTAATCGTGGAAACAAGTGTTACTATTTTGACTGCCGGTAGCGACTGCATGATATTGTTTTAAAAATATGAAAAAGAAAATACAATTTACTAGATTTTATTTGCAAAGTAAACCCACATTATGGTAAATGTAATGTGTGTGTATACTTTGTTTTAATTTATCCTACTTTACCTGATAATAAATATGCATTTTTATAGAGAATAAATACTTACTTTAATAAACGATTTATATTTGTATTTTGACTAAAGTGAATTGAACTCATGTCCTAAATGACTAAATGCATTAATAATAACTGTTTTGAATTATTATAGGATTCTATGGTGATCCACTTATTAAGGGTACATTCTGGTGAACCATTTTCAAAAATGACATTATTTTATTGCTTATTTTGATTGCAGAACATTCAAAGAATACATTGACGGTAATACTCTCACAAAATAATTCGAAAAATTAGCGATTCCACAGCCAAAAGTCGAGCGGCTCGTCGAAGCCGATTATATCACGATTATCGGAAACTTTTTTTAACCATGTCCGATGCGTACATCTTTCAATATTATTCACAAATTATTTTCTATAGTGTACCCACATTTCTCCTCTTTAAAATGACGTACCATTGGTTAATAGTTAATTTTTTGAATTTCTTTGTGACGTTATTTTACAGTGTATTGATTAAATGTTGTGCAATCTAAATACGCGATAAGAAATCATTAATTTTTGAAAATGTTACACTAAGGTACCATTAAATGTGATTTGGAATGTACGTTGAACGTGAACGTATCTAGCGTGTCATAAAATTCTTGACATAATTAAAAAGAAAACAGAAGATAGCATTCTATACAGTAATTAGGGGATTATTCAACTTCAAAATCAGTTATGCCTGTCTTTATTTACACTTCAAAATTTGGAAATCAAAGAAGTGTTTTTTATATAATTGTTTATTTTATTTTTTATATATTTTTTTCACTTTCACGGTATTATCTCTGGTGAAAACAACAGTACAATTATTTCTAATTAACCTGCAAAAATAGATTCTGCTGTAATTGTTCTTAGTAATTTTCATTCAGAACAAATCAAGCCAAATCTCCAAATCAAATAACATAAATATCGCACAAATTTTTATAACAGATATCTATAAAAAAGGGTAAGTTTTGTTTTAAAGATTTAGATTTTGTTGGTTTGTATAAAAATTGCCTCCGCGCCTCTATTTTAGTTTCATCAGTGTGAAAGTATATCGAGTTTCTATTATGTTTTAAAACAGTGTAATTTCTATTGAATAGTCATCACTCATTACGCGTTATTCGCGAGCAATCAGTGATGAATATTCAATCGTTTACGGCAGTTATGAGTGGTGAGTAGAGAAATCATCACTCATTCTGATGAGTGACCAATTGTAACTCATCACAACGAGTGATGATTAATTTAACTAATTAAAATAATTTTATCATCACTTGTTACTCAATCACTCGATTACCAAATGCCCAACTCTGGTCAAACTCAATAGACCATACCACAGTAAATAGGGGGGGGGGGGGGGGGGTATAAAAATGTTTATGTATTTGGTAAATAAAACTTGGCGTGCACGAGAATTTTTTCAGTAACTGTTTCTATTTATTCCAATCAGTTTATTCCATGGTTTTAGCGTCAATTCTTAGCACGTATTTAGACAAAGCACAACAACGGACGTTGTACAATTTTAACGGCAATAGAGAGCTTGTAAAGAATAGGTTAACAATAAAGCGCTGACCACGCATGAAGGTTGACGGCGCGGCGGTGACTTTTTCTATTTTTTGTCAAAAACCGTAACTGGGAAAAGAAATAAGCATAAAATTATAAGTTTAGTATCTATATATCTCAAAAACTACTTAATAAATTTAAATTGGACTTTCACAGATAAATTCATTGTATTTGTAGTCTGTCCTCAGCTTTGTACATGCGAAGGCCGACGTAAAATATATAAATAAAAAAATCATCAAAAATAAAATAATAACTAGTTGGGTAGTTTGACTTACATCGCGACAAAACATATAAATAGGGTAATTGTTTATGCACGGTAACCATATTAAAATTAGGGCATAGTTATCCGAGTTAAAAACATTTTAATACTTTTAGAAAAGCTCTCTAAAACCAATTATGTTTTGTTAGAAACTATAACCAAGTCCCATAAATATTTCCGTGTAATGCTTAATCATCCTCTGTAATATAAATTATTCATATTAGTGCTAAATACTTAATAAATGATTTTTGATACTATTACTAAAAGGGAGCGTTTATTTTGTGAGAAGCGACTTTACGGCCTATCATATACATGCTATATAATAATAGCCTATTGTGACCTCCGTAGGTTTGGCAACACCGCTGGAGTTATCAGCGACACATCAGTTTCCGTTCATATATAAATTGCGGAGGTCACTTCGTACCCTTTGTGTACCTTATATATGACCTACTCAAAAATCAAAAATCGTTTCCCCTCTTTTGATGCTCGCGTAGCGAAAGTTCCCCTCATTAAAAATATGCAATCAGATCAATAATATATTATCTGGTACACCCGGAGCCAAGGTGGCCTGCTGTATATCCCGGAGGTGACAACTTAACACGTATACATATATATATATATATATATATATATATATATATATATATATATATATATATACATATGGTTGCTACGGTGTGGGCTCCAACGCGTATGATAGAGTGTACGTTGTCACCTCATATATAACGTTGATGGCTCCAAAATCGGAGGTGACAACGTATCGCCTTGTTTTCAACGGAAATGTGATCTAGGTGGCTCAGGGAGCTCAAATCCAAAATTTGCGTCGGAGCCGATAACGTCCATTGTATATGTACGGACAAGTCATGTTAGTTCAAGCGTAGATCACGAGCGCTAGTGTCGCCCATGCTAGATACAGCCGCTACGAAGTCACCTCCGCATATATGACTCAGTGTTTTGTATCGTACAATACACGTTGTGACATCCGAAAAACGCTGGCAACGTTGCGGAGGTGGTAGCGCAAGAAACATATTATATATGAGTATTTTCGTATTTATTTCTGCTCTCGGACGCAGTTGGGTTGTGCATGGTACGCGAGATACAAAGGTTTTTGGTTCAAATCCAGGCCGTGGCTGAATTTTTTTTTATTTCACAATTACATCGCGCATGTTTTTATCGTTTGTTAATTATTTTGAATGGTATAGGCTGCTTTATGTCACCTATTCTACTGTACGCACATTGCAAATATTATTTGAAATAAAACTAAATAAATTATTTGCGGTGCTATTACATCAATAAATTCTATAAATTCCACATACGTTTTCTTGTGTTCACCACAAATCCTATTGAATCAAGTACTCAAGTAGAAATATTAAAATGGTGATGCGGGAATTTTTAGTTAATACGACTACATAGTTCACACAGTTTTTTGAAAATTTGAGACACGAACAGACATAGACATGAAAATGTTTACTCTTTGCAGTTGTATTATACAAAAATGTGTAGCAGTAGTCAAAGTTTCTCCGGGTGCCTGGGTTTTTAGCTTATTTATTGTTTTTATAATCTCCAATAAATACCCTATTGTCACAGTAAACTTTAGTGGTATGTAGATAGCAATTAAGGTAACAAGCTACAGTCGGGGAAAGTTGTATATGTTCGTCTCGCATTTTTCTTGGGGCGAAATACTTCAAAACTTACACAACGAATTGTGAATATATACAGGCGGTGTCAACAGTGCGATCTTGGAAGATGGTGCCTGTGTTAATGAAGATATCTTAAAACTGATTTCACTCGAATATACAAAAAGTCGAGGCGCACATTTCAAAACTATTAGCGTGTATACAGGCTGCTCCATAACACAGTACCAAACTAAACTTATGTTTTGTTAAATGGAACAACCTATATTTCGGCAAAATTTTTAATTCCTCGCAAAATTTTACGACAACGAAAAATAACATTACATACCGTAAGCTTTATACTTTTTGATTTATTGGCATTTTTAAGGAAAAACAGAAGTCTAAGAAAAATTCTATATATCAATACCGGTTTTTACTTTTATTGTGCTGGCTTAGATTATGATTAATTAAGAAGCGTTCAATTAGCGTGATTACCTGCCATATCCAAATTGTGTAAACCAAACAAAATATAGCAAACAGGTTTTCCCAAAAGGTAATTTTTTTTAATGGAACAGTCTGTATCGAATTATTTTTTTAAATTTTATGCATAGTTCTGCACAAAAAAGTACTACCACACACCAGTGCTAAAATAAACAATTGCATTGTTATCGTATACACAGACAGACGGACAGACCGATCGATAATTTTGCGTCAAACTCAGAGTTGGGCATCACTCAACTAACCCGAGATGAGTAACACTCATGATTAATGAAATCACTCGTCACTCAGTCATTACTCGTCAATCATAAATGTAAGAATCACTTATCACTCATTAATCGTAGAAACAAGTGTTTCAATTTTGACAGCCGGTAGCGACTGATTAATATTGTTTTAAAAATATTAAAAAGAAAATACAATTTAATAAATTTTATATGCAAAGTAAACCCACATTACGGTAAATGTAATGTGTGTATACTTTGTTTTAATTTATGCAGCTTTATCTTATAATAATTATGCATTTTTATAGAGAATAAGTTCTTACCTTAATAAACGTTTTATATTTTTATTTTGACTAAAATGAATTGAAATGCTAAATGAAACTAAATGCATTAAAACTAACTGTTTTGAACTAAATCCGATTCTATAGTGATCCACTTATTAAAGGTTCAATCTGGTGTACCGTTTTCAAAAAGGAATTATTATTTTATTGCATATATTGATTGCACAACATTTAAAGAATACATTGACTGTAAAACTGTCAGAAAATAATTCGACAAAGTTAACGATTCCACAGCTAAAAGTCGAGCGGCTCGGCGAAGCCGATTATATCACGATTGTCGGAAATTTTTTTAATCATCTCGCGTACGTACATCTTTCAATATTTTGCACAAATTATTTTCTATAGTGCACTCATTTCTCCTCTTTAAAATGACGTACCATTGGTTAATAGTTAATTTTTGGAAATTCTTTGTTACATGGTTTTACAGTGTATTCTTTAAATGGTGTGCAATCTAAATGCGCGATGAAAATTCATTAATTTTTAAAAATGTTACCACCAATATACCATTAAATGTGATTTGGAATGTACGTTGAACGTGTACGACGTGTACGTATCTAACGTGCCATAAAATTCTTGATATAATTAAAAAGAAAGCTGAAGAAAGCATTCTATATATGCCTCTTTCTTTACACTTCAAAATTGGTAAATCAAAGAAGTGTTTTGTTTATATTTATATAATTGTTTATTTTATTTTTAATTTTCTTTTTCAGTTTCACTGTCTGGTGAAAACAACAGTGCAATTATCTCTAATTAACGTAAAAAAATAAATACGGCTCTAATTGTTTTTAGTAATCTTCATTCAGAACAAATCAAGCCAGATCTCCAAATCGAATAAAATAAATGTCGGACAATTTTTTTTAACACATATCTATAAAAAAAGGTAAGTTTTGGTTTAAAGACTTAGATTTTGTGGGATTGTATGATAAATTGTATCCGCGCCTCTATTTTACTTTCATCAGTGGGTAAGTATATCGAGTTTCTATTATGTTTTAAAACGGTGTAATTTCTATTGAACAGTCATCACTTTTTGCGCGTTATCGCGAGTAATCAGTGATGAATATTCAATCGTGTACGGCAGTTATGAGTGGTGAGCAAAAAATCATCACTCAATCCGATGAGTGACCAATCGTAACCCATCACAACGAGTGATGATTAATTTAACTAATTAATATAATCTAATCATCACTTGTTACTCAATCACTCGATTGCCAAATGCCCAACTCTGGTCAAACACAATTGACCATACCACAGTAAATGGTTGGGGGGTATAAGAATCTGTATGTATTTGGTAAATAAAACTTGGCGTGCCCGCGAATTTAGACCAAGCACAACAACGGACTTTGTACAATTTTAAACGGCAATGGAAAGCTTGTAAAGAATTGGTTAACAATAAAGCGCTGACCACGCATGAAGGTTGTCGGCTCGGCGGTGGTAGCTCTTTTTCTATTTTTTGTCAAAGAGCTCTAACTGGTATAAGAAATAAGTATAAAATTATTAGTTTAGTATCGATATAACTAAAAAACTACTTAATAAATTTAAATTTGATTTTCACACATCAACTCATTGTATTTGTAGTGTGTCGTCAGCGTTGTACATTGGTCTACGTTGCGAAGGCCGACGTAAATAATAAATAAAAAAATCATCAAGAAATAAAATAATAAAACTAGTTGGGTAGTTTGACTTACATCGCGACAAAACATATAAATAGGGTAATTAGTTGTTGCACGGTAACCATATTACACTTAGAACTTAGTTATCCGAGTTAAAAACATTTTAATACCCTTAGAAAAGGTCTAATAAAACCAATTATGTTTTAATCAAAGTATAGATGATGGTGATATACAGACGGGACGTAAATTTTTAAATAAATTAAAAATTACAGCCACAACCTGGATTTGAACCAGGGACCTTTGTATCGCTAGTTCAATGCTCTAACCAACTGAGCTATTGATGCCTATGACAAATGTTAGGGGAAATAGTCATATCAAGGAAAGGAAGTAGACACTACCAAACCTAACCTATCGTGACACCTATCAAGTGTCATCTACGTGACGTAGGGTTCACACCAGAAATATATGTAATTTAACGTCAATTACTGAACATGAAATATTACTAGAAATCAATATACGAACATAGCGTATGATACGGACTTATATTTGTTCGTATATTGATTTCTAGTAATATTTCATGTTCAGTAATTGACGTTAAATTACATATATTTCTGGTGTGAACCCTACGTCACGTAGATGACACTTGATAGGTGTCTCGATAGGTTAGGTTTGGTAGTGTCTACTTCCTTTCCTTGATATGACTATTTCCCCTAACATTTGTCATAGGCCTCAATAGCTCAGTTGGTTAGAGCATTGTACTAGCGATTAGTGATGGGCATAATCGTATTATTTATAGAATCGATTTTTAGCATTCGAGTGATTTGCAAAATCGTATGATTTGGTTCTCGAGATATTCTCGAATAATAATCGATTTTTAATAATCGATTTTGAAAAATCGATTTTGAAAAATCGATTTTGAAAAATCGATTTCGAAAAATCGATTTTAATAAACGATTTTGAAAAATCGATTTTGTCAAATCGATTTTTTAAAATCGATTTTGAAAAATCGATTTTAAAAACAGATGTTTGTTAATCGACTTTAATAATCAATTATTAAGAATCGAATATTAAAAATCGATTATTAAAACCGATTATTACTAATGAATTTTTAATAATTGTCTTTTAATAAACGATTTTGGTTCATTCGAATTATATTATCGATTATTAAAAAGTCGCGAAATAATTCGAAAATTAATGATATAATTGATATTGTCTGTTGTAATTGAAATATTAGAATTTAGCATTGAAGCAGGCATCGCCAAATTTTACGTTGGTCACCTTTCTTTTTATTCTAACAAATCGAATTAATTGAGCGGTTTTATTAATATATTGTCGCCTGCGGTGTTAGCGATAGAGCACACATGGTTAGTGAGTACACCAGCAGAGCAGCAAATAATTTCTCAAATGCAGAATTCATTCGACTCGACTTTAAATCGAGAATAACCGATTATGAAAAATCGATTCGAATAATCGATTTTGAAAAATCGATTATGAAAAATCGATTATGAAAAATCGATTTTTAAAAATCGATTTTTAAAATCGATTATTAAAATCGATTATGAAAAATCAATTATTAAAAATTGATTTTAATAATCGATTTTTAAAAATCGATTTTAAAAAATAATAATCGAGACATGACGATTATTTCCAAAATCGATTTTAATCGATTATGTAATCCGAATGCGCCCATCACTACTAGCGATACAAAGGTCCCTGGTTCAAATCCAGGTTGTGGCTGTAATTTTTATTTAAAAATTTACATCCTGCCTGTATATCACCATCTTCTATACTTTGATTAATTTCATCATTACGGTAAGTCCGTATCATACGCTATGTTCGTATATTGATTTCTAGTAACAATTATGTTTTGTTAGCAACTATAACCATGTCCCATGAATACTGCCGTGTAATGCTTAATCATCCTCTGTAATATATATTATTCATATTAGTGCTAAGTACTTAATAAATAATTAATTACTGAGAGTGAGAGTTTATTTTGTGAGACGCGAGTTTACAGCCTATCATATATCATGCTATATAATAATGGTCTATTGTGACCTCCGTAGGTTTGGCAACACCGCTGGAGTTATCAGCGACACATCAGTATCCGTTCATATATAAATTGCGGAGGTCACTTCGTACCCTTTATGTACCTTATATATGACTTACTAAAAAATCAAAAATCGTTTCCCCTCTTTTGATGCTCTCGTAGCGAAAGTTCCCCTCATTCAAAATATGCAATCAGATCAAAAATATATTATCTGGAACACCCGGAGCCTAGGTAGCCTGCTCTATATGCCGGAGGTGACAACTTAATACGTATATATATATATATATATATACATATGGTTGCTACGGTGTGGGCTCCAACGCGTATGACAGAGTGTACGTTGTCACCTCATATATAACGTTGATGGCTCCAAAATCGGAGGTGACAACGTATCGCCTTGTTTTCAACGGAAATGTGGTCTAGGTGGCTTAGGGAGCTCAAATCCAAAAATTGCGTCGGAGCCGGTAACGTCCATTGTATATGTACGGACAAGTCATGTTAGTTCAAGCGTAGATCACGAGCGCTAGTGTCGCTCATACTAGATACGACCGCTACGAAGTCACCTCCGCATATATGGTCCCGTGTTTTGTATCGTGCAACGTACGCTGTGACATCCGAAAAACGCTGGCAACGTTGCGGAGGTGATAGCGCAAGAAACATATATTATATGAGTATTTTCATATTTATTTCTGCTCTCGGACGCAGTTGGTTTGTGCATGGTATGCGAGATACAAAGGTTTTTGGTTCAAATCCAGGCCGTGGCTGAATTTTTTTATTTCAAAATTACATCCCGCTTGTTTTTATCGTTTGTTATTTATTTTGAATGGCATAGGCTGCTTTATGTCAACTATTCTAGTGTACGCAGATTGCAAATATTATTTGAAATAAAACTAAATAAATTATTTGCGGTGCTATTGCATCAATAAATTCTATCAATTGCACATACCTTTTCTTGTGTTCACCACAAATCCTATTGAATCAAGTACTCAAGTAGACATATTAAAAAGATGCTGCGGGAATTTTTAGTTAATACGACTAAATATTACATACAGTTTTTTTTTTATTTGAGACATGAAAAGACCGACATAGACATGAAAATGTTTACTCTTCGCAGTTATGTATTATACAAGAATGTGTAGCAGTAGCCAAAGCTTCTCCGGGTGCCTGGGTTTTTAGCTTATTTACTGTTTTTTATAATCTCCAATAAATACCCTATTGTCACAGTAAACTGTAGTGGTAGGCCTGAAAAGTACAGCACCTAGTTTAGTTTATTGATCATCATTGTAGATATCAATTAAGGTAACAAGCTACAATCGCGGAAAGATGTATGTTCGACTCCCATTTTTCTTAGGGCGAAATACTTCAAAACCTACACAACAAATTGTGAATATATACACTATACAGTGTGTCTCAACAGTGCGATCTCGGAAGATTATGCCTCTGTTAATGAAGATCTTTTAAAACTGTTTTCACTCATATATACACAAAGCCGAGGCGCACATTGTAAAAATATTAGCGTGTATACAGGCTATTCCATAACATAGTACCAACTTAAACTTATGTTTTGTTAAATGGAACAACCTATATCTCGGCACAATTGTTAATTCCTCGCAAAATTTTACGACAATGAAAAATAACATAACATACTGTAAACTTTACACTTTTTGATTTATTGGAATTTTTAAGGAAAAACATCAGTCTAAGAAAGATTGTATATATCAATACCGGTTCTTAATTTTATTGCTCTGGCTTAGATTATGATTACGTAAGAAGCGTTCAATAAGCGTGTTTACCTGCCATAACCAAATTGTGCACCGGTTGGTCAAAATCTGCAACAAAATATAGCAAACAGGTTTTCCTAAGAAAGTTTTTTTTTAAATGGAACACCCTGTATTGAATTACTTTTTTGAATTCTATGCATCGTTCTGCACAAAAGGTACTAGCACACACCAGTGCTAAAATAAACAATTGTATTGTTATCGTATACACAGACAGACGGACAGACCGATCGATAATTTTGCGTCAAACTGAGAGTTGGGCATCACACAACTAACCCGAGATGAGTGACACTCATGATTATCGATATCACTCGTCACTCATTACTCGTCAATCATAAATCTAAGAATTACTTATGACTCATTAATCGTAGAAACAAGTGTTTCTATTTTGACTGCCGGTAGCGACTGCATGATATTGTTTTAAAAATATGAAATAGAAAATACAATTTAATAGATTTTATTTGCAAAGTAAACCCACATTACGGTAAATGTAATGTGTGTATACTTTGTTTTAATTTATCCAACTTTATCTTATCATAAATATGCATTTTTATAGAGAATAGATACTTACCTTAATAAACGATTTAGATTTTTACTTTAACTAAAGTGAATTGAACTCATGTCCTAAATGAATCTAAATGCATTAATAATAACTGTTTTGAATTATATCCGATTCTATGGTGATCCACTTATTAAGGGTACATTCTGGTGTACCATTTTCAAAAATGACTTATTATTTTATTGCTTATTTTGATAGCACAACATTTAAAAAATACATTGCCTATAAAACTATCAGAAAATAATTCGAAAAATTAACGATTCCACAGCCAAAAGTCGAGCGGCTCGTCGAAGCCGATTATATTACGATTATCGGCAACTTTTTTTAACCATCTGCGATACGTACAGCTATCAATATTATTCACAAATTATTTTCTATAGTGTACCCACATTTCTCCTCTTTAAAATGACGTACCATTGGTTAATAGTTAATTTTTCGAATTTCTTTGTGACGTTATTTTACAGTGTATTCTTTAAATGTTGTGCAATCTAAATACGCGATAAGAAATCATTAGATTTTGAAAATGGTACACCAATGTACCGTAAATGTAATTTAGAATGTACGTTGAACGTGTACGTATCTGACGTGTCATACAATTCTTGATATAATTAAAAAGAAAACTGAAGAAAGCATTCTATAGTGTAATTAGGGGGATTATTCAACTGCGAAATCAGTTATGTCTGTCTTTCTTTACACTTCAAAATTTGGAAATCAAAGAAGTGTTTTGTTTATATTTATATAATTGTTTTTTGTCTTTTTTGTCGCTTTCACGGTATTATGTCTGGTGAAAATGCAATTATTTCTAATTAACCTGAAAACATAAATGCGGTTGTAATTGACAATTCAGAACAAATCAAGCCAGATCTCCAAATCAAATAACATAAATGTCGGACAAATTTTTATAACACATATCTATAAAAAAGGTAAGTATTGGTTTAAAGATTTAGATTTTGTGGGTTTGTATAAAAATTGTATCCGCGCCTCTAGTTTACTTTCATCAGTGTGAAAGTATATCGAGTTTCTATTATGTTTTAAAACAGTGTAATTTCTACTGAACAGTAATCACTCATTACGCGTTAATCCCGAGTAATCAGTGATGAATATTCAATCGTGTACGGCAGTTATGAGTGGTGAGTACTGAAATCATCACTCATTCTGATGAGTGACCAATCGTTACTCATCACAACGAGTGATGATTAATTTAACTAATTAAAATAATTTTATCATCACTTGTTACTCCATCACTCGATTGCCAAATGCCCAACTCTGGTCAAACCCAATAGACCATACCACAGTAAATGGGGGGGGGGGGGGGGTATAAAAATGAGTATGTATTTGGAAAATGAAACTTGGCGTACCCGAGAATTTTTTCAGTAATAGTTTCTATTTATTCTAATCAATTTATTCCATGATTTTAGCGTCAATGCACGTATTTACACCAAACACAAAAACGGACTTTGTACAATCTTAAACGACAATAGCAAACTTGTAAAGAATTGGTTAAGAATAAAGCGCTGACCACGCATGAAGGTTGACGGCGCGGCAGTGACAGCTCTTTGTCTACTTTTTGTCAGAAAGCGTTAACTGGGAAAAGAAATAAGTATAAAATTATAAGTTTGGTATCGATTTAACTCAGAAACTACTTAATAAATTTAAATTGGAGTTTCACACATAAATTCATTGTATTTGTAGTTTGTCCTCAGCGTGGTACATTGACCTACGCACAAGGGGGTATTTGACCCGAAAACCTGGCAAAAATTATTTTTTCACCTTAAAGGGCTCTAGATGCGTTGTTTTATTTATTATTCTAGATACTATAAAATCTATTATTTTTAGTATTATTTTAAAATTGTCTAATATTTATGCTTATTGTTTCCATGAAAACTTTCGAAATTTGATCATACTGCAAGCTGAAACGGTCGTTTTTTAGTGGTATAACCCTAATACGCATGTGTTGGACCCGGATTCGCATTCCGCGTAAACACATTTATCGAAAACGCCTAACCAGTTTCTATTCACAAACTTACTATTGGATCTCCTCAACAAGAATCCATTTTAAACCAGTGAACTGTGTATGCGAGTAGGTACTTTCGATGTATTTTCTTGCCTTGAATATGAATCCGATTGGCTTCAAGCAACAAATTTCCAAGAAATTCCTATATAAGTACAAAGTTTAAGGTTTTTTTCGGATGATTTTTAAGAGTCTAGATTATCGGGGTTGTTTGCTATACGTGATCCAATACGGAAAAATATACGTACAGAACGGCATTTACAACATACAAGATGCATTGAACATAGAATTGTCAATATCTCCATAACCGTAACCATTTGTATATAACTAAATATGGTTAAATATGTTCTAAATTACCTCTACTATCACGGTATAAAGAAATTGCATGAAATTACATATAAGCCGGTACATCAATTTTTAGATTTTCCTTTACAACGTATTAGAAATAAAATCACAAAAACCGCATCCGCACCTATCCGCAGCAGATTTTCCAGTAGTTTTAATGTCAAATATGTATACTATTATTTGAACCACTTTCAAGAGCTTAATTAAGCTAAACACTAAACTAAAACACTCAAGTTCTGCATAAAACTGTTTTTTTACAACAGCGAATGTTCTCGGCCCAGCTATAAACAAAATTGTGCGTAAATTTTAATAAAAATAATGTAGAATGAAAGTTCATACTTGGTTCCAAAGAATGTATAAAAAAAAGGTCACATTTTTCTTTAAAACACAAAATTGCAACCGTTTTCAAGAGCGCCAACTTATGTGCATCTATGTTCAGCCATACTAAAATCTAACTTTTGGATGACAACAACACGTGGCGGAGGGCCCAGGTGAAAAAATATTGCCGCCTTTTAATACACCGGTCCTTCACCTATCCCAGAAACTGGTTTACTTTTTGGAGTTTAACAATTTAGAAATTTGATTTATGGCCAGCTTTTTGGGTCAAATACCCCAATGTGCTACGTTGCGAAGGCCGACGTAAAATATATAAATAAAAAAATCATCAAAAAATAAAATAATAACTAGTTGGGTAGTTTGACTTACATCGCGACAAAGCATATAAATAGGGTACCTAATTAGTTTTTGCACGGTAAGCATATTACACTTAGAACTTAGTTATCCGAGTTAAAAACATGTTATTACCCTTAGAAAAGCCCTCATAAAACCAATCATGTTTTGTTAGGAACTATAACCAAGTCCCATGAATATTGCCGTGTAATGCTTCACGGCAATATCATCCTCGGTAATATATATATTATTCATATTAGTGCTAAATACTTAATAAATGACTTTTAATACTATTACTAAAAGTGACTGTTTATTTTGTGAGAACCGAGTTTACGGCCTATCATATACATGCTATATAATAATGGCCTATTGTGACCTCCGTAGGTTTGGCAACACCGCTGGAGTTATCAGCGACACATCAGTTTCCGTTCATATATAAATTGCGGAGGTCACTTCGTACCCTTTGTGTACCTTATATATGACCTACTAAAAAATCAAAAATCGTTTCCCCTCTTTTGATGCTCGCGTAGCGAAAGTTCCCCTCATTAAAAATATGCAATCAGATCAATAATATATTATCTGGAACACCCGGAGCCTAGGTGGCCTGCTCTATATCCCGGAGGTGACAACTTAACACGTATACATATATATATATATATATATATATATATATATATATATATATATATATATATATATATATATATATATATATATATATATATATATATATATATGGTTGGTACGGTGTGGGCTCCAACGCGTATGACAGAGTGTACGTTGTCACCTCATATATAACGATGATGGCTCCAAAATCGGAGGGACAACGTATCGCCTTGTTTTTAACGGAAATGTGGTCTAGGTGGCTCAGGGAGCTCAAATCCAAAAATTGCGTCGGAGCCGATAACGTCCATTATATATGTACTGGCAAGTCATGTTAGTTCAAGCGTAGATCACGAGCGCTAGTGTCGCCCATACTAGATACGGCCGCTACGACGTCACCTCCGCATATATGACCCCGTGTTTTGTATCGTACAACGTACGCAGTGACATCCGAAAAACGCTGGCAACGTTGCGGAGGTGATAGCGCAAGAAACATATATTATATAAGTATTTTCGTATTTATTTCTGCTTTCGGACGCAGTTGGGTTGTGCATGGTACGCGAGATACAAAGGTTTTTGGTTCAAATCCAGGCCGTGGCGGATTTTTTTATATCAAAATTACATCCCGCATGTTTTTGTCGTTTGTTATTTATTTTGAATGGCATAGGCTGCTTTATGTCAACTATTCTAGTGTACGCATATTGCAAATATTATTTGAAATAAAACTAAATAAATTATTTGCGGTACTATTACATCAATAAATTCTATAAATTCCACATACCTTTTCTTGTGTTCACCACAAATCCGATTGAATCAAGTACTCAAGTAGAAATATTAAAAAGGTGATGCGGGAATTTTTAGTTAATACGACTAAATAGTACACACAGTTTTTTGAAAATTTGAGACATGAAACGACCTAGACATGAAAATGTTTACTCTTCGCAGTTATGTATTATACAAAAATGTGTCGCAGTAGCTAGTTTCTCCGGGTGCCTGGGTTTTTAGTTTTTTATTTTTTTTTTATAATCTCCAATAAAACCCTATTGTCACAGTAAACTGTATTGGTAGGCTTGCATACTACAGTACCTAGTTTAGTTTATTGATCATCATTGTAGATATCAATTAAGGTAACAACCTACAGACGCGGAAAGATGTATGTTCGACTCCCATTTTTCTTGGGCGAAATGCTTCAAAACCTACACAACGAATTGTGAATATATACAGGATGTCTCACCAGTGCGATCTCGGAAGATTATGCCTCTGTTAATGAAGATTATTTTAAAACTGATTTCACTCATATATGCACAAAGCCGAGGCGCACATTGTAAAACTATTAGCGTGTATACAGGCTGTTGCATAACAAAGTACCTACATAAACTTGTTAAATGGACGTGTTTTGTTGGAACAAGCTTATTTCGGCACAATTTGTAATTCCTCGCAAAATTTCACGACAATAAAAAATAACATAACATAACCGCAAACTTTATACTTTTTGATTTATTGGTATTTTTAAGGAAAAGCAGTAGTATACGCAAGATTGTATATATCAATACCGGTTATTTTATTGCGCTGGCTTAGACTATGATTAATTAAGCGTTCTATAAGCGTGATTACCTGCCATATCCAAATTGTGCAGCGGTTGGTCATAATCTGCCACAAAATATAGCAAACAGGTTTTCCTAAGAAAGATAATATTTTTAAATGAAACACCCTGTATTGAATTAATTTTTTGAATTCTATGCATTGTTCTGCACAAAAAGTACTAGCACACACCAGTGCTAAATAGGGTGGTTCAAAAATGCATTGCAACATTTTTTGTGATGATAGAAAGCAACGATCCCCAAACCGTTCCAGATCCAAAAAAAGTGGACACGTATTTTGTTTTCCTCGAAATTTTAATTTTGAATGGTGCCTATCGATGCATCAAATTTACATAAGAAAATGCATTGGAAAAAAACATTTTTTGGTATTTTTCGGATAACTGTTCGGGGTTTGAGAAAACTCAAGATTAAGTTATACCACTTGTAGAGGACCTTTCAAGGAAGAATTTCACCTATTATACATATGGATTGGACGATCAACCCGCCCCCACAGTGCCGTGAAAACTACCCTAAAATGAAAAAAAAAAATACATTCTTCAGGAAATTGGCCATTCTAATCATTTCATTCTCTTTTTCCTCATAGAAATAATTCGTATAAGTCTAGTGGAATGGTTATAAACATTTTTCAGTTAATTAACATTTGTTTAAACAAATTCTATTTGTTTAAATTGTTCGTTTGTCTAGAAAAGTCGTCTGAATTCTGTTTTCTGAGGTCGAAATGGCAGTTTATTATCTTAGAGTGACATTATTCATTAAAAGAATTCTTTCTATTGTTTAAACAATCAATTATTATTCATTTTAACTTTTAAAAGTCAGCTTTTTTGCGAAATTTAACTTATAAATTTCATGTTCGAGATATCTTGCCTATATTATCTAATAAACCAACATTTGCTTAAACAAATGCCATTTGTTTAAACATTTTTTTGCAATTCGCCTAAATATATTTATTTTTTAAGCCAACTGTTGTTCTCAAGTGAGAACTTTTATATTGGTGATGGTTTTCAATATTTCATCAAATTAGAGTACAGGGTACAGTTTCCAGACAGCAACAAATTAACATTATCTTGACATACAGTGGTAGGAAATAAGAATAAGAAATTTAGAAAGAAATGTGATTAATAAAATTGGTTGACTTTAGGAGAATAAACATTTAAAAAAAATTAACTCTCCAATTTCCCTAAAAAGGAATTTGAATCAATCAACTTTTTTCGAATAAATGGTATTGAAACCGAATAATATTTTATTATTTAAACAATGGAAATCATCCCAAAGTATAAATGATATCACTTGGGATATCTTGAACATAAAATTTAGTTCTTTTAACAAAAATGTTGACTATTCTACCAGATTTAGAAAAAGTTGAAAAAGAATAATAATTTATTGTTTAAACAATAGGTGTTTTTTATGAATAATGTCACTCTAAGATAATAAACTGCTATTTCGAACTCAGCAAACAGAATTCAGACGGATTTTTGAGAAATACGAATTATTTAAACAAATAAAAACATATGAAAATTAACTGTCAAATGTTTATAAACATCCCACTAGACCAATAATAATGATTTCTATGAGAGAAAACGAAATAATTAGGGTCAATTTTCTGAAGAATCTAAATTTTTTCATTTAAGGGTAGTTTTCAGGGCACTGTGGGGTGAGTTGGGGGCATCAAATGCATATGTATGATAGGTCAAATTCTTCCTTGGAAAGTCCTATAACTTTAGTCTTAAATTTTCCCAAACCCCGAACAATTATTTGAAAAATGCCAAAAATTGTTTTCTCGCATGCATTTTCTTATGTAAATTCGAAGCCTCGACAGGTCCACTTTTTTTGGATTTGGCGACGATTTGGACGGATCGTTGCTTTCTAAATAAAAATAGCCAATTTGAACCACCCTAGACTGCCAAAATAAACAATTGCATTGTTATCGTATACACAGACAGACGGACAGACCAATCGATAATATTGCATCAAACTCAGAGTTGGGCATCACTCAACTAACACGAGATGAGTAACACTCATGATTATTGAAATCACTCGTCACTCATTACTCGTCAATCATAAATCTAAGAATCACTTATCACTCATTAATCGTAGAAACAAATGTTTCTATTTTTATTGCCTGTAGCGACTGCTTAATATTGTTTTAAAAATATTAAAAAGACAATACATCTTAATAGATTTTATTAGCAAAGTAAACCCCCATTACGGTAAATGTAATGTGTGTATACTTTTAATTTATACAACTTTATCTTTTAATAAATATGCATTTTTATAGAGAATAAATACTTACCTAAATAAACGTTTTATATTTTTATTTTTACTTAAGTGAATTGAACTCATGTCGTAAATGAATCTAAATGCATTAATAATAACTATTTTGACTTATATACGATTCTATGGTGATCCACTTATTAGGGGTACATTCTGGTGTACCATTTTCAAAAATGACTTATTATTTTATTGCTTATTTTGATTGCACAACATTTAAAAAATACATTGACTGTAAAACTGACAGAAAATAATTCGAAAAATTAACGATTCCACAGCCAAAAGTCGAGCGGCTCATCAAAGCCGATTTATCACGATTATCGGAAACTTTTTTTTAACCATCTCCGATTCGTACATCTTTCAATATTATTCACAAATTATTTTCTATAGTGTACCCACATTTCTCTTCTTTAAAATGACGTACCATTGGTTAACAGTTAATTTTTCAAATTTCTTTGTGACGTTATTTTACAGTGTATACTTTAAATGTTGTGCAATCTAAATACGCGATAAGAAATCATTAATTTTTGAAAATGTTATACCAATGTACCAGTAAATGTGATTTGGAATGTACGTTGAACGTGTACGTATCTAACGTGTCATAAAATTTTTGATATAATTAAAAAGAAAACTGAAGAAAGCATTCTATACTGTAATTAGGGGGATTATTCAACTGCGACATCAGTTATGCTTGTCTTTCTTTACACTTCACAATTTGGAAATCAAAGAAGTGTTTTGTCTATACTTATATAACTGTTTATTTTTTTTCTCTTTCACGGTATTATGTCTGGGGAAAACAACAGTGCAATTATCTCTAATTAACCTGAAAAGCTAGATACGGCTGTAATTGTTCTTAGTAATTGTCATTCAGAACAAATCAAGCCAGATCTCCAAATCAAATAACATAAATGACGGACAAATTTTTATAACATATCTATAAAAAGGGGTAAGTTGTAATTTATAGATTTATATTTTGTGGGGGTTGTATAAAATATTGTATCCGCGCCTCTATTTTAGTTTCATCAGCGTGAAAGTATATCGAGTTTCTATTATGTTTTAAAACAGTGTAATTTCTATTGAACAGTCATCACTCATTGCGCGTTAATAGCGAGTATTCAGTGATGAATATTCAATCGTGTACGGTAAAGTGTGGTAAAAAAAGTGGTAAAGAAATCATCACTCAAACTGATGAGTGACCAATCCTCATCACAACGAGTGATGATTAATTTAACTAATTAAACTAATTTTATCATCACTTGTTACTCAATCACTCGATTACCAAATGCCCAACTCTGGTCAAACTCAATAGACCATACCACAGTAAATAGGAGGGGGGGGGGGGCGCATAAAAATGTGTACGTATTTGGTAAATAAAACTTGGCGTCCCCGAGAATTTTTTCAGTAACAGGTTTCTATTTATTCAAATCAATTTATTCCATGGGTTTAGCGTCAGTGCACGTATTTAAACAAGGCACAGCAACGGACTGTACAATTTTAAACGGCTATAGAGAGCTTGTAAAGAATAGGTTAACTATAAAGCGCTGACAACGCATGAACGTTGACAGCGCGGCGGTGACAGCTCTTTTTCTATTTTTTGTCAAATAGCCCTAACTGGGAAAAGAAATAAGTATAAAATTATAAGTTTAGTGTCGATATAACTCAAAAACTACTTAATAATTGTAAATTGGACTTTCATACATAAATCCATTGTATTTGCAGTCTGTCCTCAGCGTTGTACATTGACCTACGTTGCGAAGGCCGACGTAAAATAACTAAATAAAAAAATCATCAAAAAATAAAATCATAATAACTAAAACACAAATGATCGACGTCTAAACGCTGGATTTTCGCGTCTTTCTTCGCGAAAACCGCAAAACCGCGGCCGCGGCCGCGGTTTTGCCTTCAAAATGCCGTTTCGCTGCTGTGTAGACTCGCGAATTGCGGATTTAGCGCCCATTTCTCTTAATTTTTAGCGAAAAATCGACGTACGGCAATTTCGCCGTTTGAATTACATTGCAAAAATTTTTTGGAGTGGGTACACTCCGTTCGGCACTTGCCCGAAAATTTTACCCTTTGTGTTTTCAAAGGATCCTAGGAGAAGCAACGATGGGCGGTCAACCGCGACATTTATTGCTCAAAACAGAAAGCTCTATCGCGTAGGCCAATCTATTTGTCGATATTTTGCCAAGTTTTTGAATTTATTTCCTTCAATTTGAGTAAATTTATGCATATCGATTTCTGACTGTACTTCTACTCCAGGCGCCATGACGACGGCTTAATAACATGACAGTTACGTGTTTTTTGACATTCTGAATATGACAACGCTATTTTCGTCTTACTGCTATCGTTTTGCTCAAAGTGGCTGAAATAGCGGCCAGAATAGCGATAAAAAGGTGGCGCAGGCGTTCCCTGGCAACTACGCGATCATAATTAGGTTTAGTTTGAAGAATTAGCAACGGAAAATAATTGATATGCGCCAGGGACAAGCGTGCTTTCGTAGCCTAAAAATGTACGTATTCCACTCGACTTCTGTCAGGTCAGAATTGCCCCAAATCACCCTTTCGACCGCGCCCCGGACGGGCCAAATCGCGCCCGGGGTTTCATTTACTTCTCGGGCGACGACATTTTACTCAAAAAGTACGCTAATATCGACTCTATATAAAACGCGCGTCAACTCCAAGCATTAAAATTTGAAACGGTATGTAGATAAACCGCCCAAATTCGCGCGATCTAGATATTTCGATTTGCGCATGCGTGTGTATAGAGAACAGCTGTTTGAGCTGTTCCCAACCTACAAACCCGTCATGCTGGGGCCCGTGTGAACATAACATAACACCACGCAAATATTTAGAAAAAACGCGTCAAGACCGGTAAGGAATATTCATTTTAGTCATGAGGTGGGTGTACCTTTGTGGTTCTGGTTCCCTGGAATCTATTTTAACCTTAGGGCATATTAATTCGAGTGATATAAGTTCAAACAGACAGTGTGACTCGTGTCAGAAAGGAGCCTGATTTGGTTTAAACACCATTTTCCTGCACGAAAGAAGAAGAGTTAGTATCTTTCTGGTTAGATGACCTGTGGAATTTTGTTTGTTGATTTAAAATCTTTCCTTTTTTCAGAGTCGTTTGACTTTAGCTAAGCTTGTGCAGAAACAGCTCTCGGAAGGATATTGTCGACCAGGTAAAACTTGGACCAGATTCCATTTACACGGTAATCGACTTTGTGAGTGAAATCGATGATCACGAAAGCAAGTTCTTTCATCGAAAGTACCATCGTAGACTATATCGAGATGGCCGTTGGTTGGTTAGAGATGCGGAAAGTGACAGTGAATGTATTCTGGTGGATAGGCTTAATCGAAGAGGATCGAGGTCTATGAAAATATAAAGATGACAGTTCAAAGAGCTTCTTTAGGCGCTGCGTTCACGGAAGGCCACACGGAAGACCTCTCCGGAAAGCACCAAGGGAGTCGCACGATGGCAAAGTTCAAACTGCATCCCCGAATTGTCCGAGAGAATTAATGCTTGAATTGCCGAAAGCGAAAGATCGACAAATGGTGATACGTCGACGAGTCTAACCTTCAAAAAACATTGAGAAGTGTGCGGAAACAACGTTGGTATGTATTTTGATGTGTAATTTTTTTGATCAAAGTGAAAACAACAGAATCTGCTTATTTTGTTCATATTTATGGACTTATTTGTTCTTAAAATTATTATATTTATGGTTTTCTTTTTTATTTATTTTGTTTTCGCTTTTGCATTAAACAAGTCCAAGTCAAACGACTTGGATTTTCATTTTGTATTTTCCATTGTTTTGCTAATATTTCAAACTTTTGTAACAAAATAACTTTATATCAAACTTTTTACTCAGAAAAACATTTAAAAAACAAACAAAAATCATGGGGATTTATTTGTTTATTAAATTCATATTTTAATTTTATTTTTTACCAATTTACTAGGTAGCCAGTTCAACAAAAATCTTCGATGAAGACTGTGTGGCCCAATGCAAGATCAACAAGGGGAGTACGTGGAAAACGTGCTTGAAAAGTCTGCGATTTGGACCAGACGATATGAATGGAAATGTTTGAGGAACACGAAAACAGCAGTATTGGAGTAATATGAAGAAAGAGAGAAAGAAATCCGTGGTAAAGTGTACGAGAGAAAACCCATATAAAATAATTATTATGGGACATTAGAATGGTGACAGAAATATGTAGATTATAAAAGTAAATTATAAAATGAACTGGAAATTAATTTTCCAAAATATAAAATAAATTTGTGCAGGAAATTCACAGAGTATCAATAGATTAACTGAATTCATTACTGCCAGTAAAAGTTTCGTTTAGATATTGTTTTTATCAATTATATTAAACTTATCCATTATAGTCTTGCGAAGATGAAATACGTACAAGTGTTATATAATATCAATTCATTTATTAAATTATACACATTTGGTTGAACTTTAGTAAGCAACCTCAGCGACATAGGGTGGTAAATAATTAATTGCGTATCCTCTTTACCACATCATGTTCACATCAGGTTTGGCCTACTAAAAACTAAAAAATATATTATAAAGTAAGTTTGATAAATAATGTTTCCTCTAACATTTTTTTTTGTTTAATATGAACAAATTCTTAAAAATATTAAGATATATAGAAAAGGTGAAGAGAAGACATTGCTTGGAATATTTTTAAATGGGATGTAATTATTTTGTATTCAGGAACGGTGTGGCTGGTTGAGTTTATTGATTTGAGTATTTTTGAGATTTCTATTTTGGTAATATTTTTAATGACTAACTTTTTGTGGAATTGAGAAAGCAAGCTGTTTTTTATGCAGCTAGCATTTTTGTTTTTATAAGTATCTGTTTTTATAAATTAAAACATACTTAAATATTAAATTTTATTGTAGTATTTGTTAATATTCACTTTTTGATAATTGTATCCAAATTTTTATTAATCAAGTGTTCATATTTAAATGTTCTCCCAATTTGGTTTAGAAATTTAAATGAAAATACAAATACAACTCCATATGCCCCATTTTACTCAGCGAAAGAACGTTTATTTATGGATTTCTTTGTATATTCTTAAATTTATTTATTTTTTATTATTTTTATGGCCCTCATGTGTTATTTTATCTTTGTTTTTGTAGATTGATATAAATTTTCACTTTTCTTTGTTTTGGTAATATATCACACTTCTGTAATTTTGTGAATAATCATACTTCACGCAGAATGACATGTACTTTCTAAGAAAATAATCACTTAAAGTTTCATGGGATTTCTTTCTGTACTTCCATTGTTTGTGATGAATTTTAATTTGTATTTTTTTTTGTTTTATTAATATTTTGCATTTCTGTAAGTTTACAAAGAATTGAAAAACAAAAAACTTCAAAGAAAACGTTTTATTCGGAATAACATTATGTATACTAAAAAAAAAACGGTAAATAGTAATGGTTATGTTTCATATGGACTAATTTGATTTTTTTATTCTATTTATTTTTGCATTTAATTTCTGTTCTTTAGTTTAATTTACTTTCTATTATTGTAATATATACTGTTTGGTGTACATTGCTGGTTTTCCCATTGTTTTCTATGTGTTTTATTATTTCACTGTAATTTTATAAAAAATAAATAACTCTATATGAAACTTTTACTCAAACATATATTTAATTGGAAGAAAAGTCGAAAGTAACCAAAGTTTTATTAATCAAATGTTCAAATTTAAATGTTTTTTTTTTAAGTTTAGTTGAAAGTTTATTTATGGATTTGTTTGTTTATTCCTACATTTATTTGTTTTGTATTATTTTTATGGCTTTCATATATTGCATATTATTTCATGCATTATTTCATATATATTATTTCATATATGAATCTTAATTTATCTTTGTTTTGTATAATGATGCTTTACACAGAATGGCATTTACATTCTAAGAAAATAATACTTAAGTTTGATGGGTTTTCTTTGTTCTTACATTGCTTGATATGAATTTGAATTTCTTACTTTTTATGTTTTGTTAATATTTTACATTTCTGTAACTTTATAAGGTATTGTAAAATAAATACCTTCAAACGAAGGCTTTTACTCGGAAAGCAAATACAGTACACTCTCGCTAATCTGACTTCCTGTTTGCACACCCCCATTCGGACTAATGAGTTGTTCGGAGTACAAGGTTGCCCGTTGATAGCAAGGGCATACTATGATTTTTCAGCATTAAAAAACAGGTGGGGCATTCAGATTACGAGGTAGTGCAGAGTTTTAGGCCGTTCGGACTAAGGGATAGTTTGTATTAGACCGTAGTAAGATTAGTCAGAGTGTATTGTATTAAAAAAAAAATAAAACAGTAATAATAACGTTTCGTATGGACTTATTTGTTTTTTATTTTTATTCAATTTATTTTTGCATATGTGTTCTTTAGTTTATTTACTTTTTACAATTGTAATATATACTATTTTCTGTAAATTGCTGATTTTCCCATTGTTTGTTGATAGAGAACCTTTTTACCCAAAGTTTCACAGGGATTAATTTATTCATTTTAATTTTATTATCGTTGTTAAACATTGTTTCTTTGATATATGTATCTGTTTTCGTAATATTCATAGTTCAATTGTACTTTGTATTATTTTATTGTGATCTGTGTTTATTAAGTTCTGATTATATTTATCTGAATTAATGTTTTTATAATTGTCTACAATCTTTACAATAGAACTTTCTCAATTTTTAAAAGTTGGTATTTTATATTCTTTGATATGTTCTCATGAAATTATCACAGTATGTATTCAGATTTTTTATGAACATTGCAAAACTTGCAGTAAATAAATAGTAGTTTATGCATACATTAGTAAATTAATTAATACAAAAGGTAAGTATGTGTAATACTCTTGGTTATATATAAACCCTTGCAACGAAGACTATAGTAACTACACAGGGATTGCACTTGAGTTACGATAGTCTTCGTTGCATGGGTCATTATTATGGTATAATCAAGGACAATACTAAACAGTGATTTAACATATACTTTCCTTCAAGGACAATAGTTATCGTCATAAAAATCCAGATGGTTGGTAAAGCAATATGTTATTTATTTTAATATTGCTGTCATCTTGTGTTTCTTTATCAAATGAAACTAATACTACTATAATGTTTATTGTATTCACTTTACTTAGTTACAGCATTCGGTTGCTTTGAGCATCTTATACCAAGGTGTCATGTCCATGCGTACGGTCGGTAACACAGATATTACAGGTAACTACAATATCTCAGTCGATAACACACGTATTACAGATAACTGCAATATACGACAAATACTTATTGCAGAGATTAGTAAATATAGGAAGCGATGCGACCGTGTCGATATTAGCGCCATCTATCGTCTCAGATGTTAACTAACCGCTCTATGACGCGACTGAAATGTCATGTCAAGTGTTCAAAACGGACTTTTTGAAACGTCATTTGACTTAAGTTGCATTTAGTGGTAACGCCGGAGTTTCATTCTTTACCAAAAGTTACAACATGAGTCGTGGCATTACACTTATAATTTAAGTTACAAAAATAAATTCAATAATAGGGATGTGCCATTCTTTGCAATAATACCAAAGGAGCGTTCGCTGTAAGTAAAACATCAATCTTTGAAATTAGTCATCTGCATAGATGACATAGATGACTTGGCAGAACCAAGCAATGGATGTTAAATATTGGCCGAATTTACCTTTTGCAACATGACAATTATGTAACAAAAAAAACTATCACATATGAAGTGATCATTTTTCTGTCGACGTCAAGAAAACATATTCGCGATTGCTTTTCAAATCAGGAGCTGTACCTTTACTTTCTGCAGATAATATGGATGTTGCTACGAACAGCAGAGAATAGCAGCAGGTCAGCAGCAGTAATAGCTATGGTAGTAATGAAGCTAAGGTTTCTATTGTTGTTGTTATTGCTTAGTGTTGAGTTACTTTAAAACTGTTCTTATTTGTTATTGATATTTAATATATAATGTACAACTAAGGTTTGTATGTTGTGTAGAAGAACGAAATAATAAAGCGACGATTCTCTTTATCGTTGTTTCGTTGTTAGCTGTTTAGGAAAAAGCGTTAGCAAACGCAACTCCTAATTTTATAGGCTTGATATTGGTTATTAAATTAGAAATGTAATTGTCATCGTGAAAAATAAAAACAATCCAACTATATTAGGAGCTAACAAGAATTACTCAATACCTACAAATTATTCAATATTATCGGGGTGTCACTGTATGTCGTATATAATTGTAATTTCGAAATCCGAGATCCGGTAATTACAATTGCCGAGGGAGATCCGTGTCGAGGCACGCATTTCAATGTTCTGATCAGGTTCGGGCAACTTCGGCGATATAGCGTATTGAGTGGCCTACACTGCCGTTCAAAGGTAAAACGCCGTATATAGATCATTTAAATAAATACAAAAATTTACTAAAATTTTTCACCTTCAAGGATAAAGTTATGCACCTTTTTTACAGTTTAAAGTTTAAAGTATTTACCAAGCATATCATATTAACTGTATATTTAACACGGCCATTTGTTTTTACTAATAAATTTAAATTTAGGACAAAGCCTAATACCATTGTTTATGTACACGGTGGGTAAAAAAAACGGTACAAATTTCTGATCACTCGTATTTCCTATAATATTTTGTCAATTCAAATATTTCTTTTAAAAACGAATTTCCTGTAGTGTGAAGATTGAAACCGTACCATATTCGCAATAACAGGACGTTTCAATCCACAGTTATGTATGTTGCTTTGTGTTTGGCTATGCAACATTTCTGATAACATTGTGTCAATTTAATGTGAAATGCAAGCTGTAATAAAATTAGTAGGTAATGAATTTTTTTTCCTTTGGTCAAAAGGCACAGCAGATATTTTTTTGCATTGAATACAGGGTGATTTTTTTTGCATATAGGGAGAAATTTTGAAAAATTGTTTTTTGCTGTTTTTACTGAAAAAGAAGAAGTGGAATTGCGAATATGGTATGTTTTCAATCCTCACAACATAAGCAATTAGTCTTTCAAAGAAATGCTTGCTTTTATTTACTTAAAATCTTTGGAAATAGAAGGAATTGAACATTTGTACCGTTTTTTTGGCCCACAGTGTATATACATACACAATGTAATACATACTGATATTCATGTTAACGGTTTTTCGAATTTTACACAAAATGATCGCAGTTTTGAAATTTTATATCCTGTAAAAAGTATTCATTACAAAACTTTGCACAAAAATGAGTATACTACTATACTATACTATACGCTTCTTTTCCTAAATACAGTAAATCATCGTTTTGTGGTAAAATATAAAACTAAGAATACATATTTTATCTTTATGTTAACACTGGCAATTGAGTAATCTATTGTTGCTTTTGTATTTTTACTTTATCATACGCAGTATTATAAAGTATTGTAATCGCGCCGAAAAAAAAAATTGAGATTTTAGCGGAAATAGGTCTTTTTGGGTCCCCTGAACATTTTTGACCAAGGTTCAAAAAAATGTCTGTGTGTGTGTCTCTGTGTGTGTGTGTGTGTGTGTGTGTGTAAACGATTTTTGTGGAGACGACTCCGGAGATACTACTGAAGGTATCGGAACGAAAGTTCATATTTAGAAATTTTATGACCTAACTTAGAGCTGAAAAGCTTTTGGTTCACAAGGGTCCAAAGGAACTGGTAGTTTATTCTAAGCATTTTTCAAGGATTTTGCAAATGAGCCGCCATTTCTGTAATTTCGTCAAAATAGTTAAATAATAAATTAAAGCAGAGGAAATTTTGAATAATTTATGTTTATGACATTTTTTGGTAAAATTCATAGTTTAGCTGCAAGAGCAAATTTGTATTTGATCAAGATCGGTCGCATCTGCATCAATATGAAAGTACATAGTAGCCAGGATTTTGACAAATATTTTTTTGTGTTGTCACATTCGAAAACAGCTAATCTCATCATAGGTTGGAGAACCACTATGGAACGTTGCCGCTGTAGTGCGGCAAATTATAAAATACAAATTTCAAATAAAATAAGATCACCAATTTGATTGTTTGTTGATAAGAAATATCAACCCGTCTTCATATCTAATTCTAAAAACGCTAAATTGAGAAAATTATAAATAAAGTATAGCGCTGAGTGTAGTTTTATTTTAGTATGTTGGTAGGGATGTGTCATGAACAAATATAAATCTGTCAGAATTTGAATTACCTTTTTAAGGTGCGTTTTCATTAGTGATAATGGCAGTGGTAGCAGACCATTATAGTATTTCCAATAGAAAATTGCTAGTGACTCATGTTTATGTACATGCAAACTAATATGTGTCATTATCACGATATGTAAGAAATACTATAATTTCGTATTCTACCACCGCCATTAGCTACCATTACCTACCAATCGGAACGCACCTTTAAACTTGACGTTTCATCAACGTGGTACCAACCTAGCATTTACTATACAGAAATCTTTTATTTTTTTTAAATACGTATTTATTAAAAAGCAACACAATAAACGTTGATGTCGCTCCTGCCAAACACTAGATAGCGCGACTCGCTCACATGCGACGGCGACACTCCGCCTTCGGTGACGCGCCGCATCACCACTCGTCGCGCTATTACGTACTTTCGGCACTTGTGACATAAATAACTATTATTCTAATGACGTAGTGTAGGTAGTGACAAATGCTGATGTTTTGACAATACCTACGATTTATCTCATTAGAATAGATTCTCATGCAGCCAAACTACTAATTTTATATATTGTATGATAAAGTCATGTGGCTGGCCACATCAGATTTTTTTAAGTAACAATGTCACCGAACAATATCCGATTTTATTTAATCAGTATCACATATTGATTTTTTACTTTATCATACGTAGTATGACGAAGTATTGTAATCGTGACGAAAAAAATTTTGAGATTTTTGCGGAAAAAGGTCTTTATTGGTCCCCCCTTTTTTGTGGCGACGATTCCAGAGAAACTACTAAAGGTATCGGGACGAAAGTTCATATTTAGACAAGGTCTTGACGTTTGAAATTAAAATCACCAGCGATTCAATTAAATCCCTTCAGGATCAGACTGACCTTCTGGTGGAACGCCTTAAGGCTTTGGTTCCTAATAATATTTTCCAAATTTGTTCAGACAATATTTAAAAAAAATTTAATTCAATTTTCAAAAAGGTTAAAACAACTAATTTAAATAAATTTAATAGACTTCTAGAGGAGAGTAGAAACAAGAATAAATTATTCATTAATAGCGAGAAATGGCTGGTCAACCTTACCGATGTAAATCTCCCCCATAATGTTAACGAATTCCTGTCCTTAGGCCCAAAATTTGCCCTTCAGGCTACCCCAAAAAATATTGACATTCCTAAAATGCTCATGGGAGTAGAAAATTTAGTCACTGCTTTTAAAAAAGAAGATCATGATCTCCTCAGAGCCCAGTCTGTTCATGCTATCACTAATTTCATTACTGGTACAGAGAACGTTGGTCACCTTCAAAAAGATTTAAATAATAAATATTTACAAACTAAAAAATTCCTCAAAGAGAATCCTAATTTAATAGTCACACGTGCCGACAAAGGTGCTACCACCGTTCTTCTGGACAAAACTTTTTACAATAGTAGGGTGTCACAACTTTTGGAAGACCTTACAACTTACAAACTTGTCGTGAGAAACCCTCTGTTATCACTACAAAGAAACACCAATAATTTAATAAAAAATTTAATTAAGAAAAAATGCATAACCCCACAGATAGGCAACACACTTACCACCCATAACTCTATCCTCCCCAAACTGTATTGCCTGCCTAAAATTCATAAAGAAGGCAACCCTGTGAGACCGATAGTCTCATCAGTGGGCTCGGCAGATTATAAACTAGCCAAATATATCTCACAAACACTTACAGTAACGTTGGGAGATAGAACTACGTACAACATAAAAAATGTGTTCCAATTTGTAGAGGAATTCCGGGAGTTTCAGATACCTGAAGACTATGTTCTAGCTTCACTAGACGTAGTCTTTTTATTTACAAATCTTCCCTTAAATATCATTTTAGAATCCATAGATAAACACTGGACCCTGATCGAGGAAAATAGTACCTTTCAAAAACATGAATTAAAAGAATCTCTCCAATTTATATATAATAATTGTTATTTTGCTTATGAAGAAAAATTTTATAAACAACTTTATGGCTCTCCTATGGGCAGTCCCCTATCTCCAATCCTGGCCCAATTAGTCCTTGATGACTTATTGGATCAGGTCCTTCCCCAACTCCCGTTTAACGTCCCTTTCAAAAAAAAATATGTAGATGACCTGTTAATCTCGTACCCACGTGACATGGGGAACATCCTCCTTAGCACTTTCAATAACTTCCACCCACGTCTCCAATTTACATTGGAAGATGAAGTGAATAGATCAGTACCTTTCCTTGACACGAAAGTGATAAGGGGTTTGGACAGCTGTGTTTCGTTTGATTGGTACACAAAACCTACCTTCTCTGGAAGATTTCTAAATTTCAATTCCGCCCATTCGTTCTACCAGAAAGTCAGCCTGATTAAATGTATGAAAACTAGAGTTACAAAAATTTGTCATAATTCTAAATTGAACTTTAATTTAAATAGACTTTCAGATATATTTATTAATAACGGTTATCCTCCTCGACTGGTCAGATCTGTCCTTTTCTCTGCACCTGTCGTTTCGGCAGCTTCCAATTCTTCGGGAGAACCCAACATGGTCATTCAAGACCTTAACGTTAAATAGTTTAGTTTCCCTAATATAGAGGGCTTAACAGATAAAATTAAGAAGGTATTTGATTCTCCTATAGTCAAGTTGGGCTGCTACCAACCAATGTCAATGGGTCAATTGTACACACAATTAAAATCTAAAACACCTCAACTTAACAGAAGTAACGTAGTTTACGATGTACAATGCAACGATTGCCTTAAGCATTACATTGGTCAGACAAAACAATGGGTCTCTTGCAGATTGGCTCAGCACCGTAATGACATTCGCATAAATAGAGATGTTTGTGCTTTGGCGTCTCATACCTTACGTGAGGGCCATGCGTTCGACTTCCAAGGGACTAAGATCTTGGCTGTCGAGAAGTGTCTCCATGGGAGAACGTTCCTTGAAATGTTTTATATCAGAGCTAGTGAAAATACGGTTAACCACCGTACCGACGTGGCAGGTATTAGTAACGTATATGCCAATGTCATAGAGTTATATAGAAATAAAACTAAACCTAACTTTCAAAATTTAAATTCAAATAATTCGCGCCTGACGCAGTTACGTTTGTCAGTTTAAATTTCAAATAATTCGCGCCTCACGCAGTTACCTTTGTCATTTTGAATTCAAATATTTCGCGCTTCACGCATTTACTGATGTCACTGCCTTTGTTACCGACCGCCGACTAGGTTAGAATAAAAATAGTGTTCCCACATTAACACGTGGTTTTAGAGTGTAGTAAAGTTTGTAATGTCAATTTTAACTGCTAACTAGTCAATTTATGTTGATTTACTATGTGTTGACTTGGTAAAAGAGGTTGAATGTCGCCTTTTATAGAATTATTACACCATTGTCTGCCATATCGGATGTTTGAGGTTAAGTGCAGTCTGGACTTTATAATTGCTAGCTTCATAAGAAAACATGTAAGTGAGAGTACATTTTAAGTATCTTTGTATAATGATTGCTTTTGTAGAATCTTGTTCATGATTAAGGGATTACAATAAAACCCGAAACGTCGAAATGGATTAACTGTTTTTGTTTCACCGCTCTGACCCTTCCGGGATATAATTTGGTTCTTTTGTTCGCCAACAAGTGGTCAAATACTTCCACCATACGATATATATATATATATATATTACCAGTGGCGTAACTAGGAGTCAGTGGGCCCGTGTGCGAACAGAAGCAATGGGCCCCCACTTTTTTTAATACTTTGAAACCCTTATTTGACTGCTCACTAAGACTTTTTATACTGTTTATACGTTTTTTATACTTTATACAGTGTGTCTCACGGAACGTTGGATTGTATGAGTACCTACTTTTGTTATTATTGGAGATAGAAAGTCGGTTAAATGGACAAAGTAGTGCATTTTTATGTGCTCTTTCATAATCTGTTCAGAAAACAGTTGAATTCCAAATGGTTTCCAAACTATCTTGAAAAACCAAAAAATTTCATTTTTTAATTATGATCATAACTTCTTTATTTGTGATCCTATCAAAAAAACGTTTTGACATTATAAAGGCACTTTTTTCCCTACAATTTGATTATGTCAGTTTAAAATTTTTTTCTTAAATGAATTCGTCAGAAACAGTCGAAACTTTTGTTTTTCTTATGGACGCCATAATGGTTTTATACATGTTTGGATTCATCATTTCTTTCTGAGTAATTTGGTATGCCATAGTTTGATTACAATAAGATAATAGAAACTAAAAATTGAAGACTGAAAATTGTACACTTTGAGAATTGCTGAAAATCGAATGGTGCCATGGAAGACGTTTTGTGAAATAATGTGATATCTACCCATCTATAACCATTTGTTGAAAAAAGTTGGTGAAAACCTAGAATTCATAAAAAAATATAATGGTCACGTGAAACATATCTTTCTAACTGCGGTATTTTTAACTGAAACGCACTGGGCCCACAAAAAAATAAAACCTTTTTGTACCGCGCCATAATCGGGTGTAGTTTGGTTTTAATGTATGTTACGATAAGGTATGTGGCTCCTACAAGACAACTGCACATAATGCCCGAATTGTGAGGAACTATTTATATATAAGACATAAACGGAGAGTAATTGCTACCTATTCAGAAGTATTATGGCCACCAAAATTGCCGGATCTTACTTCTTGTGATTTTTATCTATGGAATGACTTATAAAATAAGTTGTATGGTGTTTATAATTTTGGAAACGCTGGGGAGTTATGTGACTGTCATCACCGCTTTCAATTCGATTGACAGAAGAACCCTCGGTAACGTCATTAGATTACGGAATGCTGTGAAAAATGCCTCCGTAAACAGGACCAGATTTTTGAAAACATTACTTAGTTTGTTAAACTGTTGTTACTTTTTTATATTGTGTAGTTGGTACAAATAAATACATTCCAAAAGTTTACTGTAACTTGATTATGGGCACATAAATACTGTATCACTCAAATGTGTTTTTCATGACACCATGCGATTTTCAGATATTAAAGAAAAACTCCAATTCTGTCGGCTTGTCTATATTATGTAAACTGATTTCACGTATTTTTTCTCACCATTTCACATGCGAAAAAGTGGCTTCTTAATTCTTTATGGAAAATTTGGAGAGGCCTTTTCGGGCGCGCGGAGCGCGTCCGATCCACTATATGGGCAATTCTACGTTGCGTGAGTTTTTGAAATCGACGCAAAACGGCCTCTAGGGCGTTTTTGCTTCAAAATTTTCCAAAAAGCGAGCGATTTTGGTGAACGCGCCTCAACATTCCAACAGCCATTTATTACGCGTCGTCATGGTTACCAGCTAAGAAACGTCAAAAGCGCAGACATAACCTTATCATAACCTCAAACCTATTTACATTGCAGTAGGTATCTACAGAGCTAAGCGATTTGTTACTTCCCCACAAGTATGATATGAAAAACCTATAACCATGTTGATCGTATAAAAATATGTATTAATTTGCGTTAGAAGATATGTAAAATTTGACAAACTGCGAATATTACCGCGCAGGTAAGTTACTACGAAAACACAGTAAGTAAATTAATAGAGATGATTAGCCGGATTAGCGTTTCGACTTTCGTTTAGTAGGGCCCCTTACTTACCCTCTCTAATTGATTACAGTTTGAGAGGTAGCTGTTAGATGGCATCAATGTACACCAGTCGACCAGTCAGGTCGGGTCTGCGCACAGCGCCAATGTCAAGAACCATTACCTAACCTAACGTCCTAACAACCTAATCTAATATTTTGATGGTGAAATTTCCCAAACAACCGCACCCATAGCATAAGGTGAATTTATTGCAGATTATATGTAAAACACATTTACTTATTTATTAATAATTTCAGGATGTAAACAAACTGTCGTACGTAATTTGTACGTATTTAGCCCCACATACAATTGATCTTCCAGGTCAAAGTATATCGAAAGACATAGATGCCTCAGTCTCCAGAGCCCCTACAACTACAAGAAAGCCGAAGTTAAAGTAGTGTGCGAATTGACAGAGCGCAAGAGAGAAGCCTAGAACGTGAACATCAGCTCACTATGCCAGAAATGGGGATGACTCGAAAGAAAATAAACAAGAATTTTTCCTCTAATCAAACATTTAGTACGAGAATTTGAACGAATGAAACTATTTATCGTTATTTTAAAGTTACATTAACTATTATATTTTTAGTTGAATTTCTTTTAATTCGATTTTTGCACAGGTAACATATACGATGTGATAAATAGCCTGAGGAACAAGGAATCTAATTTTGGGTTAAAGAAAGTTATCTGTTACTTCGAACAAAACAGATTTGTATGAATCAGAACAAATGGGACGAATATCAACATTGGTGATTTGGAAGGGTTATTGAAGTAGACTTATCGCAATATCGCATTGGTCTATCGTCTATCGTAACTCTCGGTCACCCGTAATGTTATTGTCAATTTCATATACATACGCGCATCAATCATATTACAAAGAATATAATTTCCAATCAAGGTCTGTATTGCTATAACCATAAATTAGGACAAACTTTGGATTTAGTTAAAATCTATTTATTTCAACACGTTTTTGCACAGCTAAATGTGGCATTTTGTACGGCTAAAGGGTGGGATTCTACGCACCTATGTGTAAATTGACAAAACGTTTTCTCCGGGGCGATTATGGAAAAAGATTCTATTCAAATTAACAGTTACATGTTACGAAGAAATATTTAAATTTGTTCATAATCCATTTTTTACTTATTGTTGTCTGTAATATATACACGTGTATACAACAATGATGTGCAATGTTCTACAAATATATATTATATGCACAGTCTCTGTAATGGAACTAATTTAATTTTTAGCCTCAATCATGTTTTAGTTTCTTAATTATCATTGCTTATTTGTTATTTAAAAATACCTACTAATGTTATTATACATGTATTACATATTCTGCAATATGTGTACAATGTTATTAATCTACAATACCAATCTGTATAAGTAGTGACCTACCAAGCAGTAGAGTGTATAAAAAGAACTTTTTGGAAAATCAAAGTTTTAAGTTGATTTATGTTATCTCTATGAACCCACATATAACATCAACAAGATTAACCCAATTAAGAAAAAAATATGTCTCCCACAAGAGGCCTAATATTTATAATTTTTTTCAATTGTTTTTTGTAGTTAGGTTAAAGTATTTTTAAAGTTGAAAATTTCTAACTATATTTTGTGAAATAATAGCTTAAAAATATTACTTTACTGCCAGATTTAGATTTCCTGCACTTGGCATAAAATTGAGTAATTTTAACAATTGAAGCTTTTTTCTATTTCAAGTAATGGAATAACTGGGAACAAAATATAACAATTGTTTTTTTTTCAAGTGACAAACATCTCTAATAAAATCTAAAATAAAACAAAAACAAGTCAACATTTGTTCATTAAAGCTCTCTATATAAGTGTAGATTGTAGTTGCTGGGCCAACAACATGTCATTATAAGAAAAATTATTTAGTGTTTAATCTGACAAATAGACAATTATACAAAAAATCATTATATAAGTTGATAAAAAGGTGTCTCTACGGACCCACGTTTACCACCAACAAATTTTGCCCAATTGGAAGCAATCTGAGTCTTCCACAAGTGGTCTAAAATATTTTTACATTTTGATTAAGATCATGTTTGCCACTTGAAAAAAAGATTAGATTAGATTAGATTTGTCGTCGTAATTTGCATTGATTATATAATCTAATAATTATGAAAGTAAGCTAAATTTGTTAAATTTACTAAATTTTATGCAATTTAAGTGTACCTTGCATTAGAATACTATATTTTTAACTTTTGTTTCACACCATACGTATTGTTAACATTATTCAACTTGAAAAGAAAAAGCAACCCAAAAAATAAATCAAATTTATTGCGACAAATTATATTTTTGTTTTCAATTGCGGTAGGCTATTTTTTTTTTTTAATTGAACCATTTTTGTTTTATATATATGAGTCCATAGAAACAACTTTATAGTTATCATATAACATAAGACAGTAGTGTATATGCGGTCTATCGATTCCTGCCATGTACCGATTCACTGATCTACCCAATAGGCGGTCTATAGGCCACTAGTTGTGTTGTAAATACGCCAAGTGGTATACCAAATTACTTAGAAAAAAATTCTGAATCCAAACATGTATAAAACCAATATGGCGTCCATAAGAAAACAAAAGATTCGTTTGGTTCTGACGAATTCATTGTCGAAAAATTTTAAACTAACAAATTCAAATTGTAGGGAAAAAGTGCCATTATAATGTCAAAACGCTTTTTGAAGAGATCACAAATAAAGAAGTAATGATCATAATTAAAAAGTTACATTTTTTGGTTTTTTCAAAATAGCTTGGAAAGCAGTGTTGAAAGTTATTTTCTCTATTGTTAGAATTAAAAGTTTATTGTTAGTATCGTAACTGTGTATACGCTGTGTAAAACAGGTGTCCTGATAAGAGTAGTAAAAGAAAACGTTCTTCACTGTTTAAAATCCTTTATTATCGTAGTTACCGGTTTCACTTTTTCAGCATCATCAGACTACTTGTCGAAAAATTATTCCTACTGCAATTAAGCATATCCATTCATATTCTATACAAAGGTTCTCTCAAAATTAATAAAACCGCACTTATGCTACTCACTGAAATCACAGAAAATTCTTCAATTATCAAACTTCGCTATCAAAACGTGTATCGCAAGTGCCAAAACTTTTTTTTTTGGCACTTGCGATAGACGTTTTGATAGCGAAGTTTGATAATTGAAGAATTTTCTGTGATTTCAGTGAGTAGCATAAGTGCGGTTTTATTAATTTTGAGAGAACCTTTGTATAGAATATGAATGGATATGCTTAATTGCAGTAGGAATAATTTTTTGACAAGTAGTCTGATGATGCTGAAAAAGCGAAACCGGTAACTACGATAATAAAGGATTTTAAATAGTGAAGAACGTTTTCTTTTACTACTCTTTATTGTTAGTGTTTGTAGATATTAATAAAATTTTATTATCACTAATCATTTCTGTTCTTTATGTAACAATAAATATATGGTATCGCGTTTAGATTGATATCCGTGGAGGCCTGCGTACCTACTTTTTGAAATGCTCGACTTCATTTATTTACGTTATGCTAGCATCTTATTGCAGCCCAGGGGCCCAGAAACTGCTCAGATCTCTTTTTTTAGTCCGAAATCGTGTCCCGCGCTCAGAGGGGCTATCAGTTAATTTTTAGAACAATTATGATAAATGCCAACACATCGTCAACTTAAAAGTAAAAGTCACTAACTACAATTTTTACAATTTATTGAAACAGGAATTAATAGTAGCCATATGCCTATAAATGTGAATCTTATACGAGGAGGCGATGACTAAGTGTTCTAAGTTGTCTAAAATCCATTAAATCTCTAGAAAATTACATTATATTTACTGGTATTCCTTATTAAAGTCAGGTTTTCGTAATTATTAGATTTTAGTTAGTGACTTTACGTTTAAGCCGACGGTCTCATATTTTTCGCGAGACATCCCAAACACACAGCCGACTCCAATGGGCCCCCCTGGCTCGTGGGCCCGTGTGCGCCGCACACCTCGCACACCTGCTATTTACGCCACTGTATATTACTTTACTCCTTTTATATATATATATATGCTCTTAATGACTTGTTCTATACTCTTCAGTAATGAATAAAGATCTATTGTCTATATATATATATATATATATATATATATATATCTGCGATGCAGTGGTCGGGTATGTCAATCAAAATTAAAACATTTGGCAATTTACATTAAATGTTGTTATATTTCGAACAACGTTGTGTTCTCCACAGGCAAACTGCAAATCACAAACAGAAAATAGACAATTTCCTAGAATCGATCTAACTACAACATGATAAAATAATACGAAACAAAACTTACAATTTGTATTACAATTAGACGGCAATGAGGAGACATCAATTACACAATCAAAGAATGCGGGACAAACCAGCGTCATTAACGCACAGCAAATATTTATTTATTTAACATATACGTACATGCGCTACAAGACCAGGCCACGCACAGGGTTGAAATATAAGAAAACCAAACTATTATCGTCACTATGTTTATTATTTCTACCGTTTATGTCCATGCTCATAATGTACGAATAAATATTACTAAGGGCCGATCTTACAAAACACGTTATACCATGGGATAACCTAAATATTGGTATAAATACCAGTATAAGTTGTTATTACCATGGAAACGCCAATATTATAACCAATGACAGACAGCGCAGGAATGGAATAACTATTCTCCTGGTTATACCAACACTTGTAAGACCGGCGCTTAGACCCTCAAGATCAGTCTTAAAATTCATACTATTCGCAGTCTGGTTTACATGATACATCTCCAAAAATAAGCGATTGTAGCGATTTTTATCAGAGTTCAGATTTCTTACGCTTTCAAAATCAAAAGAGTGATCCCTGTCAATACAGTGTGCGGCCAAGGCGCATCTAGTCTTTCCCGTACGGCAATCGCTCTTGTGCAAAGCAATACGATTCTTAAGCCATTGTTTTGTCACTCCAACATACTCACCATCACATCCCTTACAACCTATCTTATACACAACATTTGATCTATAGCCCATTGGGTCATAATCTTTAATTCTGCTAACATAAGGACCGATCTTATTTGGATAATGTTGTGCAATAGTGATGGTCTCCGGTAATGAAGGTGTTAATCATGGCAATTTTCTTAAAATTGGTGATTTTAGGTTTGGGTTCATCAAAAATACTGATAACAGGTCTTCTAGTGTAAGTGGAAAACAGAATCTTATTAAGTAATTTAAAAGGAAAACCATTATTATAAAAAATGTTTCTTAATTTGCTGAGCACTGAAATTTGACAGGAATTATCACAAATCTTTTATATTCTGTTTTTCATGGCACAAGCCGTATTTATCTGTTGATTAAAAGTGTGACCCGAATAAAAATTTATATACCGACCCGAATATGTCGGCATTATTATACCAACCGATAGTGATCCCATTGACACAATCCCCGACCAACTCACAATCCAAGAACGGCAAGTTATTATCATTATTATATCAAGTTATTATTTTGAGAATGGGTTTTTATCAGGATATTGGAAGAGCTTATGGAATGGACACCATGAAGCAGATGAAAGATTTACACAACCATAACATCCGATTGACAAAACTGAGGAATAGACTGACATTCCTTTTGAAGTGCAGGAAGGCTGGAGTCACACCTAGACACGTGCAGGATGGATAACGGAGGACGGTAGCATTGTTAGACACGACTGACGGTGTGCTTGTACGTAAGATTAGACAGTTTTCCACCAGGTTTGAGGCATCAACTATGCATCTTGAAATTAAGATCACTTTGAGTAACATTAATAAATTTAATAAAGAGCTCTCAATGTTGCAACGTCAGATTCATACTGTGGTACCTTTCCATATATCGTCCAGTTTCAGAGACAATTTAAAGCTTAGATATAATAAAGTTTTCAATAGAGGAAAGTCTACTAATATCAAATAATTCAAATTATTAGATTTTAGTTAGTGACTTTACGTTTAAGCCGACGGTCTCATATTTTTCGCGAGACATCCCAAACACACAGCCGACTCCAATGGGCCCCCCCTGGCTCGTGGGCCCGTGTGCGCCGCACACCTCGCACACCTGCTATTTACGCCACTGTATATTACTTTACTCCTTTTATATATATATATGCTCTTAATGACTTGTTCTATACTCTTCAGTAATGAATAAAGATCTATTGTCTATATATATATATATATATATATCTGCGATGCAGTGGTCGGGTATGTCAATCAAAATTAAAACATTTGGCAATTTACATTAAATGTTGTTATATTTCGAACAACGTTGTGTTCTCCACAGGCAAACTGCAAATCACAAACAGAAAATAGACAATTTCCTAGAATCGATCTAACTACAACATGATAAAATAATACGAAACAAAACTTACAATTTGTATTACAATTAGACGGCAATGAGGAGACATCAATTACACAATCAAAGAATGCGGGACAAACCAGCGTCATCAACGCACAGCAAATATTTATTTATTTAACATATACGTACATGCGCTACAAGACCAGGCCACGCACAGGGTTGAAATATAAGAAAACCAAACTATTATCGTCACTATGTTTATTATTTCTACCGTTTATGTCCATGCTCATAATGTACGAATAAATATTACTAAGGGCCGATCTTACAAAACACGTTATACCATGGGATAACCTAAATATTGGTATAAATACCAGTATAAGTTGTTATTACCATGGAAACGCCAATATTATAACCAATGACAGACAGCGCAGGAATGGAATAACTATTCTCCTGGTTATACCAACACTTGTAAGACCGGCGCTTAGACCCTCAAGATCAGTCTTAAAATTCATACTATTCGCAGTCTGGTTTACATGATACATCTCCAAAAATAAGCGATTGTAGCGATTTTTATCAGAGTTCAGATTTCTTACGCTTTCAAAATCAAAAGAGTGATCCCTGTCAATACAGTGTGCGGCCAAGGCGCATCTAGTCTTTCCCGTACGGCAATCGCTCTTGTGCAAAGCAATACGATTCTTAAGCCATTGTTTTGTCACTCCAACATACTCACCATCACATCCCTTACAACCTATCTTATACACAACATTTGATCTATAGCCCATTGGGTCATAATCTTTAATTCTGCTAACATAAGGACCGATCTTATTTGGATAATGTTGTGCAATAGTGATGGTCTCCGGTAATGAAGGTGTTAATCATGGCAATTTTCTTAAAATTGGTGATTTTAGGTTTGGGTTCATCAAAAATACTGATAACAGGTCTTCTAGTGTAAGTGGAAAACAGAATCTTATTAAGTAATTTAAAAGGAAAACCATTATTATAAAAAATGTTTCTTAATTTGCTGAGCACTGAAATTTGACAGGAATTATCACAAATCTTTTATATTCTGTTTTTCATGGCACAAGCCGTATTTATCTGTTGATTAAAAGTGTGACCCGAATAAAAATTTATATACCGACCCGAATATGTCGGCATTATTATACCAACCGATAGTGATCCCATTGACACAATCCCCGACCAACTCACAATCCAAGAACGGCAAGTTATTATCATTATTATATCAAGTTATTATTTTGAGAATGGGTTTTTATCAGGATATTGGAAGAGCTTATGGAATGGACACCATGAAGCAGATGAAAGATTTACACAACCATAACATCCGATTGACAAAACTGAGGAATAGACTGACATTCCTTTTGAAGTGCAGGAAGGCTGGAGTCACACCTAGACACGTGCAGGATGGATAACGGAGGACGGTAGCATTGTTAGACACGACTGACGGTGTGCTTGTACGTAAGATTAGACAGTTTTCCACCAGGTTTGAGGCATCAACTATGAATCTTGAAATTAAGATCACTTTGAGTAACATTAATAAATTTAATAAAGAGCTCTCAATGTTGCAACGTCAGATTCATACTGTGGTACCTTTCCATATATCGTCCAGTTTCAGAGACAATTTAAAGCTTAGATATAATAAAGTTTTCAATAGAGGAAAGTCTACTAATATCAAATAATTCAAATATTTAATTGCTTCAAAGGAGAAAGAGTCCGTTGATCTGTTTAGAAATAATGATCGTTGGGTAACCAATTTGTCCTCTGCCTCTAACTCTGCGAAATTTTGAATTTTTTTCACTCGGTCCATCTTTTTGCTTACCTACCAATAGGCATAGTGTCAAGTTGAGTAGATTGCTAATGGAGGCTGAGAGTGTTCTGTCTGAGTGTTTGGATGAAGACAAGGACGTGTTGAGGGCTAGGGTTACCATTACTAACTTTTTGGCTAATGAGAGAGGGCTATCATGGTTGGATAGTTATCTCGATAATCTAAGTAAAAAACATCTGTGTACATTCGACATCATCCAGAGATTGTGGTGACTAAGGCCGATAAAGGTTCTGTTACTGTCATTATGGACAGAGAACCATACATACACAAGGCTCTAGAAATGTTGAGTGATCAAAGCACGTATGAGAAAGTTTCTAAGAATCCTCTGCAACAGATTCAGACTAAACTTAATACCTTGTTGAATACCTTGAATAAGGCTTATTTTTGCCAAAGATTCATAAAGATGACATTCCCCTCAGACCGATAATATCGTGTAATGGATCCGCTACTTATTGCTGATATTTTGACAGTCTCCTTGAGTGGCAGAACCGGTTATAACGTCAAGGACACATTTGATTTTGTTGAGAGAATCAAACAGGTAACTATTCCTGACAACTTCAGGTTGATTTCACTGGATGTAGTCAGACTGTTTACTAACATACCGTTTGAGCTTGTTTGCCGTGTTGTTAAGGACAAGTGGGATTTAATAAATCCTATTGTAAATTTACGCTTCGGTCGTTTTTGAGTGTCGGAAAGTTTGTTTTCTTCAACACTTACTTCACGTTTCAAGATCATGTTCACTTCGGTAGATTCGGTAGACCAAATTCAGTAGACCGATGGGTTCACCAATTAGTCCGATTTTAGCGACTATTGTGATTGACTTTGTGTTGGACCACGTCATTCCCTCATTGAACTTTCAACCACCGTTTATCTACAAGTTTGTTGACGATATCATTGTCTGTGTTCCGCAGGGTGAGGTAGATGATGTTTTGAGTAAGTTCAATGCCTTTAGTACTCACATATGGTTTACTGTTGAAGAGGAGTGTGTGGGGAATGGTTAGTATTACTTATCATAAATTTATGTTGCATTCAATTTGTAGTGAACAGGCTAAGGGCGCATGCAATAATAATCTAGGGGCTTTCTCTAAATTGTCATACAGGTGATGGAACTCCCCCATTGACTTCCTTTTAGCTAGTATTGGATCTACCCAATACCGTTTTTGTACATGTTTTCATTGGAAGAAACGTAAGGTAGGGACACTTTAAAAAGTAAAGTAAACCCTCCGCATTCATATTAACAGTTTATAATACCTGCAACTCAACTACGGTAACACACTTTTTAAAACTTTTTCATTTTGAAAAGTGTGTGACTTAAACACTACAGAGCTCGGACAGAAGAGACAGTCGTGCAAAGTTCTCTTACAGTCGACGACCCCAGCGTGCATGATCTGTTGTGCACTCATAGTCGGCTGCAGTCGCTTAATCATGTAGTCACACGTAGTCTCTTCCAGTGGACGAGAGGACTAAGATTTGTCCTGCAGCGACTATTTGCGACGCTTAGACATCTGTCTACGAAGCGTATTGCTATTGACGCAAAAACGCGTCGATCGTAGTGGTAAGTTTAGTTGTTCTCAAAATGTCTAGCGACGAAGATGACATACTACTACTAAGGTCGTAATAGCTGAAAAAGAAGATTTTGAGTTCATCCTTATATTCAACGAAATATTAATTGGAGATTATTTATTGCCGCAAGATAATTATCTGAAGTTGACTCAAATCTTCAATTACTTTATGGAATGACCATACATTAAATGAACTGTTTGAATTTTATGGCGCATAAAAATTGTCGCACTAACAGAACAGAATCGATACGGGCTAAACGTTGCTAAACGGCATAAATCAGCAGATAATCGAAGACATGAAGAAAGAAAGAGTGATTAGGCTATTACGCAGTCGCCAGTGGCCCTTGTAAAGAAGAAAGATGGTTCCACTCGATTTTGTGTAGACTACAGACAACTTAACAACGTTACGAAAAAATATAGCTGGGTAGTGGGTACTACTAAGGATACCCAACACTTTGGATACTTCGGCGGGTTCACAATTGATTTCGACGGATTTACAATAGGGTCAGATTTTTATGAAATTCCTGTGAAGGTTAACGCATGTCGTATCCAAGGATGAAGTTGTCGTTGACCCGGCAAAAGCAAAAGTGGTAAAAGGATTGAATAAGGATTATTCTCTGCAGCTTTAAGTGCTACGTTTCCGGAAATTTCTTCCTGAAAGTTTGTCTACCTTGCCGCCTCTAGATACCAGAATTTTGGAATTTTTTCGTATGTCTTTTAGTTAGTACCTATCAGTTATCTCTGAAGAAGCATACAACACTTTTTGAGAAAAACCTGCATTTGCAATTTTTAAGTTTGACGCATAACCTGGAAGCTACTTATTTTGTAAATTATTTCGTTAGTATTAGTCGTATTTGCCTTCCTTGTTATAATAATATTCCACACCCTACCATCCCCTATAGCTTTCACCACTACGGGGGCATCCGCAAGCCCGAAATATTATTATGGCCGGGTCTGTGGACGTCTTAAGTTGTTTGGCTTCCAGCATTGCAACGTGGAGTGAGGGAAAAAGACAGAAAAACCTTCACCCTGGAAACAGGTCGTGAGAGTCAAACTCAGGGCCTTCATAATTATAGCCACACGGTCTACCGCTAGGCTACAGTTTGACTGTAATCTGAACTGTAACTTTATATTATTTATAAATATTTATTTATTGCTTTTACCTTCAATTCAACTTCTTCGCTGAGAACAATGAGATCTAAGAACACGGAAGAATACGTTTTATCCAGCTTTGCCCATAACGTGTCATCGACCTCTTTCTTCTTGTTACTGTGTATACTATAAATGGTGCGCCACTGCTGCTTAAGCCTTATCACGGAATCTGCAATTGTTGCATTGTTGCGGTTTACTTCTCACTTTCTCGCTTAACCTTTTTGCCCTACGGATTCGCTTCATTACTTGTTCACCCAGTTCTCGAGCCGCTCCGTCGTGATTCGCCACCCCCAACATAAATCGCCGAGTCGACAATGTATGAAACTCACAGTATGTGGCACACTTTACATTGGCAATTGAAAGAACCGGAAATAGAATAGAGCATTCTCCCAGGAGGGTCCCGGATGAGAAGGATCATATGGCGGATTCATTATCTTCAGCGGTTAGTATCTGAACAACCCCCGACACAACATACACCATTTTATTCTTCATTTCGCCTCTCCTGTAAATATACTCGCCTGGTAGTAAAGATTCGCTTCTCATCCTCATGCTGATTGTCCTTTTAAACGCAATATCCGTGTTGGACAATAGATGGGAGTGTCTGAGAGCATCCCAGAAGATATCCATGTTGACCGTTTTCTGCATTGATAAGGGTAGCCACGACATAGCCATGGGAACGTCAATCATACCTCGGCGTTTCTCCCAAAAGAAATTGAAATAGTCCACGGTGCGTTTTCGTACCTAGTGATGCAGAAAATAGAATATTACTTATAGTGTATTTGTTAGGTGGATATATATTCAGCCTTGCGGCAGAGTAAGCGGTGTGATTCTTAACTCCTACAGATTTTCAAATAAGAGCAGTAGCTATTTAGATACTTAGTAGTGTAAGAAAATATGTTCTGTTTTATTGACGCGGTAGAAACCTCAAACAAACAACGTAACCTAGCAATTGCTCTAAAAAATTACTTTAACACTATCAAGCAGAAGTTCTAGTATAGCCATAACTATACCATAACTTCTTCTGAAGAACTATCTGAAGATGCTAATGAGATCATGGTATATTTAAATAGCTATATTCCGACAATTCTACTTAATTTGGCTCAACTTAATATAGCTATATAAATTTATCATGATCTCATTATCAACTTCAGATAAATTAAAAACATTGAAACACCTTGACTTTCTATTCCCAATGAAAGCTATAAAATATTTTAACAACAAGTTCCGGAACCTTGAGCTCTACCTGTGCGCTCATGCAGTCCTTGGGGTTGCACCGACTAACTCTGGGAGAGGGCGTGGGGATAAACAACATCCAAACGCAAGGTGTTCCGAAATGGGCGCCACACAATCTCAACCCCGCCGTGGACTATCGCTTGATTGTGAAAGCTGGCTGAAAGAGAAATGATGCCACACAGGGACAAGAAGAGAACCAAAGTTGCCGGAAAATCAAGTTTATTAAATGCCCACAGACAAATAAAAGTAAAAAAAAGTACACCAAATTACAGCGGTAGCTTGGGAAGATATCCACTGACCAGCAAGGTCGACCACCGTTCAAGTAATCCACACCTGAACGAGTCACAATAATACAATTTATCAAATACACCAAAATATCAAATAGCAACGCTTCGGCAACGTTAGTGCCGATAATTAACCTGAAAAACAGAAAAAACCCGAAAGATAAATGCGACAACCGACGAACACGTTCTTGGCCAAGCACGAAATTCACCGCAGTATCTGGGATAATATTCCCCAGACGTGGAATTAAATTAAATCAATCCGACCGAAAAGCGTTGGAAATTTGATTAACAATAGTGTCAAAATGGATGAAATTAATAAATTAAAATAAGGCAATATTAAATAAATTATTGTCCCAAATGACCAGGACAATTCAAATTCAAAATTAAATTGTAAATTAAAATTCTCAAACCTTACAGAAACACTTTGCCGGTACACCTTCACCCGACTAACCTAACCTCAACGTTTATCCAATATAAACAACCAAGTAAATTTAGAAAAGGGCAAAGATAAGATACACTTATCTAAGTAAATTAAATTAAATTAAATTAAATTAAACCAATCAAATTAAATCAATCTGTACAATTGAAATTTAAATCAAATGAAAAAACTATTAACGAGGTTGAGGGAGGCTAGCTACCGTTGCATCAACGCACAACAACGGTCCACCGCAACAGCTGTTTGTTGGGGTAGGTGAGGTTAGAAACCTTCCGGACAAAGATCCGATAATGGTGAACGGCTCACCCAAAGTAAATTATACAATGAAAGAAAATACAACTAATTACGACACGAATAAACTTCCGGCAGCACTGCGTCAAGGGCGAGGGCCCGGTGGAGATATAAATATAAGTCAAACCTTGACCTCGGCAGCGAAGGAATGTCCCCGCTCCACGAAGACACCCGCAGTCCTAGCAAGGCAAACTCTCCGCAGCCTCCGACGCTCTACTCCACGAAACTGGTCCTCTGATCGAAAGGGTTGTCCTCCGATCCAAAGACGAAAACGTCCCCAGACGAAGACACCACAGAAAAGGATAAACGCCACCAGACGTAGAGTAAATATCCAAGAGGTCCAGACGACGAATAAATATCCAGCGATGAATAAATATCCGACGATGAATAGACGTAGAACCAATATCCAAAGATGAAGAATATATCCGACGATGCCCAGACGACGAAGAAGAAGAAGAAGCCTAAAAATATTCCTCGCAATAAGGAACCAATTCTCAAAGTAATAAACGAACCAGAGACTCACCCTAAGATCTTGAGCGGGCTTAACCGTGAATCCAACAGTAATCTACGTCCTAGATCCGCACAAAAGGCGACGTTCCAACCATATAACACACTCCAATGGTTAAAACTTCTCAGCTCGGGAAGGATGGTTCCGCATACAGCGAGAGATACTTCGTATACCAGCAAGGCACCAAACAAACGAGTAACTCCAAGTCACTTCCACACAGCTTCACGTAGACTCCAGGATAAAGTTGACGAACAGCGATTCGTCTAACAACCAAGACTCGACAATTCAGAGGGACAAAATGCGGTTCCATATATAGCCTTGCTTCCCGCTCTAACCGGACCAAAAACCTCGCAAAAAGGCAATTAGAGGGACTTTAATCAAAGGAAACCAGTCGCCAGGAGCAGAAAAATCCAAGGAGACTCACAATAACCCGGTCGACCAAATCTGAACAGTAGTTTAAGAGAAAACAGGAGAAATGAATGGGAAAATACACTGTCTCGAACCCCGCACAAAAACTAGCCCCACTCAAATACGCAACCTTATTCAAACTCTGTTAATAGTGAACCAAATTCCACGAACGATGACTTGATGTAGAGCTGAATTTTTCCTCGTCACACAAAACAAAAAATCGTCGCTCTACGACGTCGCGTCGAAAAGTTACGCAATTAAATCGATAAATCGCCCAAGAGGTACAGGAAGCGCCATCTTACTGCGGATAGCGGAAAACGATCCAACTCAAGCTACCCATGCAACATCACGGGGACCAACCAGTAAGAATTCAACCTGTGTGCAAGACCTGAGAAACTTGAAAACGGCGACAGTAGCAGAGCATAAACCGTTCAAAACATTCCGCAAAAACGGCAGTGTAACACTCCCCCTCTCCTTTCACAACGGGAAATCTTCCCAAGATTTTCCGGGTTACTCCTGACCGGCAACTAAAACAACAACCCGCACAACCCGACAAACAACTAATGAAATTTACTTAACCTAACTAAAAAAAAACCGGCATACGTTCAAAAGAAATCCAAAACATTTTTGAGAGGAAATTCCTTATCAAAAAGACTCAACACACAAGAAAACTCTCCCACTTCCGCGCGTTGGGAAGAGGGCATTCCTATTCCTGATCCAGGAGACGATGGTGGGTGGAATGGGATATCCGCGTCCCTTTATCAGACTTTTACTGAACGCAGGCTCACGGCTGAAGTATTCTTATGCCCCTCCAGCAGAGCGCGGGTGTTTTATCTCAAAGTCTCATCCTCAACAGCAGGTTTCAAATCCTGAACATGCCAGACTCCTCGGGACCTCCCATGCAGATCCTCCAATTCATATGTCCAGGAGCCCATTCTCCTCTTCACAACGTAAGGTCCAACGAACTTCGCAGCCAGCTTGGCATTAATATAATTCGCTGCGTCCGATAAGGCTTTGTTCCTTCGCCATATCTGCTGACCCACGACATACTGCACAGGCCTGCGCCGTAGATTATACACCTTCCGACCACGCTCCTGAGCAGCTGCAAGCTTCTTCTTAACGCTCTGAAAGAGTTCCTCAAACCCTTTGACTCTGGACGGAACGTCCGGAGGCTTCTTCTCTGGTGCAAAGGCCCGATCGAAAAGTCTACCACAACCCACATAATGCCTGCCGAAATTCACGTAGAAGGGAGAATAGCCGGTGGTCTCGCTGCGTGACGCGCGTATGGCGCAACCGATGGGCGCAAGATACTCGTCCCATTTACGCTGATTATCCTTCACGTAACATCCGAGCATGGTTTTCACAACCCGATTGACCCGTTCCACGGGATCAGCTCGGGGATAATATAAGGGAGTATATGAAATTCGGGTACCATACGAGTCACACATTTGTTTGAATTCCCTGCTTCTCATCTGAACACCATTGTCACACACTACATATTGAGGAGCACCATACATGAGGAAAACGTTATCCTCAACAATTCTCGTCAAGGCCTGAGCAGTAGCAGAACGGAGGGCGAACATCAGGACGAACTTACTGAAATAATCGCTGATAACGAGGAGGGAGGTACTTCCCTTGGAAGAGCGCGGCAGAGGTCCAACGAAGTCCAAGCTTATCATTTGCCATGGACGAGAAATCTCCGGACGAGAGCCCATTAGCCCCGCAGGAGCACGTTGTTCCGGTTTTTGCGCCGCACAGACCGGGCACCGACGCACATACGTCGCGACGTCTACATGCATTTTTGGCCATATATAGCTTTCGCGCAAACGCCAGTAGACTTTATAGCCACCCACATGACCAGCACGCGGGTCATCATGATACCTCTCCAACAGCGCCCTCCTGCGATCCTTCGGGACAACCAACTTCCAATCCTCGTCCGGGCCAGAGAGATTTGTCCGTTTCGATTTTACGTACTTAAATAGCCTGCCCGACTCCACTCGCCATTGCGGGAACCTTGAAAGATTCCCCTCCACTCGGGAAATCATACCGAGATACCAGACGTCCGTGGTAGAAGGAAAATCATCGCCCAGCAACTCAACGCCGTCAACCAGAATCGGCACCGAACGTGAAAGACAGTCGGGAACCACAAGATCTCGGCCCTTACGATGAATAATCCGGAAGTCGAAGGGTTGCAGACGGACGGCCCATCTAGCTAAACGTCCGGTTGGGTCCTTGAGGTTGTTAAGCCACACCAACGAAGCATGATCGGTAATGACGGTGAAATGAGTTCCTTCGAGGTAGTGACGAAACTTCTCAATCGCCCAAATGACTCCAAGACATTCCCGTTCTGTGGTCGAATAATTTCTCTCCTGACGAGTCAAGGAGCGGGAGAGAAAGGCTATCACCCGCTCGCCATCATCAAAGTGCTGGGTGAGGACAGCACCAAGTCCAAAGGCGGAGGCGTCAGTCTGGAGGCAAAACGGTTTATCAAAGTCGGGGCAGGTTAAAATTGGGGCGGACACCAGGTGTTGCTTCACGGAAGCAAGCGCCTGCTCACACTGTGGAGTCCAAATAAACTTCGCTCCCTTCTTGGTGAGGCCATTAATAGGAGCGACGATGGAGGCAAAATCAGGCACAAACCGCCTATACCAACTGGCCATCCCCACGAACCGTCGTACATCGGACACATGCTGGGGCGCCGGAATCCTCAAAATCGCTTCCACCTTTCCAGGGTCCACTCGAAGACCATTCCTGTCCACGATATAGCCCAAGTACCCGAGTTCCGGACGACAAAACTGACACTTGTCCTGACTGACAGTCAAACCAGCAGCCTGCAAACGATCCAGAACCTTCGCTAACATTGAGAGGTGAGTGTCAAAATCGGGAGAAATAATAATAATGTCGTCGAGGTACACCAGAACATAAGGTTCTAAATCAGCTCCCAGTACCCGATCGATCAGTCGTTGCCAGGTGGCCGGGGCATTAGTCAAACCCATCGGCATTCGCCGGAACTGGAACAAACCCCGTCCGGGGATGGTAAAAGCAGTGTATTCCCGCGATGATTCGGTTACCGGTACCTGCCAATAAGCAGACTTGATATCTACAGAGCTCAGATACTTAGCGTCTCTCAGACGATCCAGGATAGACGAAATGTAGGGGAGAGGGTAGGCGTCCCTCTTGGTGACGGCATTCAGGCGTCGATAATCCACACAAAAGCGGTAACTTCCGTCCTTTTTGGGAACGAGAAGTATAGGTGCCGACCAGGCGCTCTTAGAGGGTTCCACCACTCCCTGTTCCAACAACGTCCGTAATTCGTCATCCACAATCCTTTGCTTGGCAGGAGAAACCGGGTAATAACGGAGCTTGATAGGCGGCGAATCAGTCACAATTTCATGTTCCACCGAATTAACAGTCCCCAGGACTCCAGCTCCCATAGCCCGGAAGGCACGGCCAACCAAATCATCCAACGCCGAACGCTGCTGGGGCGTCAGCTCGTCCCGTACTTGTAAGTCGCATAATTCGGTCGTATCATCTACGAATCTCCATACGTCCTTACGCAAATCGGGGACAATACCCATACTTCGCCAAAAATCCATTCCCAGGATTAATTTATGGGGAAGAGCCGGTATAACCATAACATTTAATACACAAGTCCGTTCCATCAGGGAAAAGGGCGTCGCAATGGTTCCGAGAGACGAACAGACATCTCCATTGGCCACGGTGCAGTCACGACGGGAGGTCGAATCTAATGTAAGTCCGAGAGACAACAAGGTTTGGTAGCCCATTCCGCCAACAATGGTGTTGGTCGCTCCCGAGTCCAACAGCCCCAACATGTCGACGCCCAGAATAGCGACATTCAAATAAGGTCGGGCATCACCAGAAGCGTGGGAGATAATGAAGTCGATTAGCACGCGATGCGCAGCATCAGTGGTCGAAACTACGGAGGACGGCTGATGACCCTTCAGGCCCTCCGGTCGGCGTTTCCCGAACGTGAAGAGTTACAGGCCGGACAAGTTCGCAAGGTCACATCGGGTCGCCTACACCGGTAGCACCATTTGCCACTGGGGGTTTGCGGAGGCTTTTGAGGGCACTTACTGGCCATATGTCCCTTCTTCCGGCATCGGAAGCATTCCACATCGGCCAAGTCCATCGGAGGTCGTCGGGGAAGGGAGGACACCGCGGCGGCTTCCAAGCGAGAAGAGACGCACGCCAACTCGGGCTCAACGCAGTCCCGGCTGCGACGAGGAGGGGCCTGATAATGGTCCGCCCGGTACTTTTTAGTCTCCAATTGGAGGCATTCGGTCTCCAATTCCCGCATATCGTGGACCGGCGGCAACTGCATCGTGTAGAAGGGTGCCAGATTGCGTCGTACAATGTCCAGCTGTACCTCCGGGGACATCTGTCCATACCTGTCAAAGAGAGCCTGCATGCACGATAAATATTCTATTATGGGCTCGTTGAGTCCCTGGGTCCTACCCAAAAGCTCCTGAAAAAGGCGGCTCCGGTAGTCGGGAGGTAGGTAGTGCTTCTTCAGCAGGTCGGACAACTCCTTCCAAGTCCCACATGAACGAATGGCAGCTCGATACCATAACAACGCCTTACCAGCAAACAAATCCAACGAGGAACGGTACAAGTCCGCCTCGGAACATCCCCGAGCTCTACTCAGCTCAGCAACCCGGTCCAGGAAATCCATCACGGACATAGACTTAGGATCACCGGAGAACTGCAGGTTCCACTTATACAATGGGATGGGTCGGTCGCTCGTCCTGGAGCCCGATGAATGCAGGCCAGCGTCCAGCACCGGAGCACCGCTTGAAGTGTCAGCCTCCGAACCCTGACTATCACTATCCTCCAAGGCATTTCCATCCGCTGTAGACAAAGCAGCACTCAAATTCAAATCCCGAGGTCGAGATCCTCTCTGCAAACGCGTCAATAACGCGGAGACTCTGGCAAGCCATTCTCCTCGCTTTCTGGCAGTAGTCGCCTCCACTCCGGTCACAGGGATACCATCCACGCGGCCCAACAAATGCATTACCCGGGAACAGCAACGCTGCAGTCCACGCCGATCACCTCCCAGCGTTGGCACCAAGAGCTCCAGCTCCGTGAACTTAGCAGCGATGGCATCCAGATCCTTGGCAGCGTCAAACACATATTTGGGGTAACGAAGCGCACGCTTATCTCTTTCTAACCGAATCATTGACCGCAAACTGGCCCGCATATCAACCACCGTCATGCTGGCCGGATCCATTCCTCGGAACGACAGCTCAAACTCTAGCTCATCTCGCTTAAGATGGTGGACGTCCATGGTAGGCGCAGTCATCGCAATAGAAAAAGAATCAGCACAAGTGGACAATAAATTCCGACACGCAGCAAGGGAAGCAACCGCCCGGAGCGGGTAACACAGCAGTCAAAACCGCCAAGACAAAGATCGAAGGAGTAAAGAGAAAGGAAAAAAAAATTAAAGACAGAAAAACCTGGGGAACGCACCCAAACAGATGCCAAAACTGAAAAAAAAAAACAAAGACCCAACCAGCAGAGTCCAGGAATCAATTAGCTCCTCCCAATTAATCCAATTAGCCCCACGTTGGGCGCCAGTGAAACACCTTGACTTTCTATTCCCAATGAAAGCTATAAAATATTTTAACAACAAGTTCCGGAACCTTGAGCTCTACCTGTGCGCTCATGCAGTCCTTGGGGTTGCACCGACTAACTCTGGGAGAGGGCGTGGGGATAAACAACATCCAAACGCAAGGTGTTCCGAAATGGGCGCCACACAATCTCAACCCCGCCGTGGACTATCGCTTGATTGTGAAAGCTGGCTGAAAGAGAAATGATGCCACACAGGGACAAGAAGAGAACCAAAGTTGCCGGAAAATCAAGTTTATTAAATGCCCACAGACAAATAAAAGTAAAAAAAAAGTACACCAAATTACAGCGGTAGCTTGGGAAGATATCCACTGACCAGCAAGGTCGACCACCGTTCAAGTAATCCACACCTGAACGAGTCACAATAATACAATTTATCAAATACACCAAAATATCAAATAGCAACGCTTCGGCAACGTTAGTGCCGATAATTAACCTGAAAAACAGAAAAAACCCGAAAGATAAATGCGACAACCGACGAACACGTTCTTGGCCAAGCACGAAATTCACCGCAGTATCTGGGATAATATTCCCCAGACGTGGAATTAAATTAAATCAATCCGACCGAAAAGCGTTGGAAATTTGATTAACAATAGTGTCAAAATGGATGAAATTAATAAATTAAAATAAGGCAATATTAAATAAATTATTGTCCCAAATGACCAGGACAATTCAAATTCAAAATTAAATTGTAAATTAAAATTCTCAAACCTTACAGAAACACTTTGCCGGTACACCTTCACCCGACTAACCTAACCTCAACGTTTATCCAATATAAACAACCAAGTAAATTTAGAAAAGGGCAAAGATAAGATACACTTATCTAAGTAAATTAAATTAAATTAAATTAAATTAAACCAATCAAATTAAATCAATCTGTACAATTGAAATTTAAATCAAATAAAAAAACTATTAACGAGGTTGAGGGAGGCTAGCTACCGTTGCATCAACGCACAACAACGGTCCACCGCAACAGCTGTTTGTTGGGGTAGGTGAGGTTAGAAACCTTCCGGACAAAGATCCGATAATGGTGAACGGCTCACCCAAAGTAAATTATACAATGAAAGAAAATACAACTAATTACGACACGAATAAACTTCCGGCAGCACTGCGTCAAGGGCGAGGGCCCGGTGGAGATATAAATATAAGTCAAACCTTGACCTCGGCAGCGAAGGAATGTCCCCGCTCCACGAAGACACCCGCAGTCCTAGCAAGGCAAACTCTCCGCAGCCTCCGACGCTCTACTCCACGAAACTGGTCCTCTGATCGAAAGGGTTGTCCTCCGATCCAAAGACGAAAACGTCCCCAGACGAAGACACCACAGAAAAGGATAAACGCCACCAGACGTAGAGTAAATATCCAAGAGGTCCAGACGACGAATAAATATCCAGCGATGAATAAATATCCGACGATGAATAGACGTAGAACCAATATCCAAAGATGAAGAATATATCCGACGATGCCCAGACGACGAAGAAGAAGAAGAAGCCTAAAAATATTCCTCGCAATAAGGAACCAATTCTCAAAGTAATAAACGAACCAGAGACTCACCCTAAGATCTTGAGCGGGCTTAACCGTGAATCCAACAGTAATCTACGTCCTAGATCCGCACAAAAGGCGACGTTCCAACCATATAACACACTCCAATGGCTAAAACTTCTCAGCTCGGGAAGGATGGTTCCGCATACAGCGAGAGATACTTCGTATACCAGCAAGGCACCAAACAAACGAGTAACTCCAAGTCACTTCCACACAGCTTCACGTAGACTCCAGGATAAAGTTGACGAACAGCGATTCGTCTAACAACCAAGACTCGACAATTCAGAGGGACAAAATGCGGTTCCATATATAGCCTTGCTTCCCGCTCTAACCGGACCAAAAACCTCGCAAAAAGGCAATTAGAGGGACTTTAATCAAAGGAAACCAGTCGCCAGGAGCAGAAAAATCCAAGGAGACTCACAATAACCCGGTCGACCAAATCTGAACAGTAGTTTAAGAGAAAACAGGAGAAATGAATGGGAAAATACACTGTCTCGAACCCCGCACAAAAACTAGCCCCACTCAAATACGCAACCTTATTCAAACTCTGTTAATAGTGAACCAAATTCCACGAACGATGACTTGATGTAGAGCTGAATTTTTCCTCGTCACACAAAACAAAAAATCGTCGCTCTACGACGTCGCGTCGAAAAGTTACGCAATTAAATCGATAAATCGCCCAAGAGGTACAGGAAGCGCCATCTTACTGCGGATAGCGGAAAACGATCCAACTCAAGCTACCCATGCAACATCACGGGGACCAACCAGTAAGAATTCAACCTGTGTGCAAGACCTGAGAAACTTGAAAACGGCGACAGTAGCAGAGCATAAACCGTTCAAAACATTCCGCAAAAACGGCAGTGTAACAACATAATAACAAAATTCAAATGATGCACCCAAAGTATGCGTTTTAAATTGATATTTAATATTTTATTATATTTCTAGAATCTAGATAATTCCTGCAAAAGACAGTATAAAAGCATGTTTATAAAAATTTTATTTTGTTCGGTTGAATGTTGTGCTTTGGCGCAACGGCAGATGTTATATACGAGGTGTGAAATGTAGTAGGTATATTGTGCGGGCAGAAATAATATTAAATTGCCGTGAGACCTTAGTAAAAGGTGATTGCTAACTTAATAGGTTATTTTAAAAGTGACCGTGACCACGGTGGGTATTTTCAACTGCTGAACTCTATGCAACTTAGTTTTCACTAGTAAAAACTTTCTGCACGCGCCCTATAGACGTAAATTGCTGCAAAATACGGTACGTCACTATGTTCATCTCTCTCAGCCTCCTACTAATGTTGGCTCGACTATAGCATCAATGTTGACACTGTTTTTCACAATAAAACAGTGACTAGAATCTAAAACAAAAAAGTTTGCAGTTACAAGAAAGATAAATTCAACTAAGTGAGAAGAAGGATCTGAAGGAGGATCTGAATATTATAATAAGATAACCAGCAGTGGGAATGACCAGTGTTCTAGAGGGGGGTTCACTATGTTGAGGAGCATTCTTCAATAAAAAGGGGAATTTTTTCGGATTTAAATAAAACTACCATCGCGACCATAAAAAGTGGGGACATTGCAATTTTGCACTGATTAAAATTCGGTTCGTCTGGACATGACATATTATAGAGATTTTTTAATGGCTATCGGGAGCTGCCGCTGTAGTATGTATTATGAGTCTTATGTGCAAATGTTATGTTTATATAAAGAAGTGGGGGACACCAGTTTTTCCCATATAGTGTAGGTACGCATAAAGTGTTGAACGCAGATGTAAAA
>OZ030396.1:25725655-25962907 GCA_964023965.1 Melinopterus prodromus
AACGTTTTAATGGAATTTTTTTTTAACAGGGAGATGTTTGTCAAATTTTTTTTTCTTCGATTTGGTCCAATTTTGCTCCACATCGATCCGATTGAAGTTTAGAAAAAAAAAATAATAATAGAATTTTGTTAACAGGGAGATGTCACATTTTTTTTCTTCGATTCGGTCCAATTTTGCTCCACATCGATCAGATTGACTTCCGGTTGTTGTATTAAGATCGAATAGCACCGATGGAACGTTTTAAAATTGAAGTTTAGAAAAAAAAAATTTTTTTAATTATTGAATTTTTTTAACAGGGAGATGTTTGTCACATTTTTTTTTTCTTCGATTTGGTCCAATTTTGCTCTACATCGATCAGATTGACTTCCGGTTGTTGTATTAAGATCGAATAGCACCGATGGAACGTTTTAAAATTGAAGTTTTAAAAAAAAATTAATAATAGAATTTTGTTAACAGGGAGATGTTTGTCACATTTTTTTCTTCGATTCGGTCCAATTTTGCTCCACATCGATCAGATTGACTTCCGGTTGCTGTATTAAGATCGAAAGCACCGACGGAACGTTTTAAAACTGTATTTTATGAAAAAAAATTTTTTAATTATAGAATTTTTTTAACAGGGAGATGTTTGTCACATTTTTTTTCTTCGATTCGGTCCAATTTTGCTCCACATCGATCAGATTGACTTCCGGTTGCTGTATTAAGATCGAATAGCACCGATGGAACGTTTTAAAATTGAAGTTTAGAAAAAAAAAATAATAATAGAATTTTGTTAACAGGGAGATGTTTGTCACATTTTTTTTCTTCGATTCGGTCCAATTTTGCTCCACATCGATCAGATTGACTTCCGGTTGTTGTATTAAGATCGAATAGCACCGATGGAACGTTTTAAAATTGAAGTTTAGAAAAAAAAATTAATAATAGAATTTTGTTAACAGGGAGATGTTTGTCACATTTTTTTTTCTTCGATTTGGTCCAATTTTGCTCCACATCGATCAGATTGACTTCCGGTTGTTGTATTAAGATCGAATAGCACCGATGGAACGTTTTAAAATTGAAGTTTAGAAAAAAAAAATAATAATAGAATTTTGTTAACAGGGAGATGTTTGTCACATTTTTTTTCTTCGATTCGGTCCAATTTTGCTCCACATCGATCAGATTGACTTCCGGTTGTTGTATTAAGATCGAATAGCACCGACGGAACGTTTTAAAGTTGAATTTTAGAAAAAAAAAAATTTTATAGAATTTTTTTTAACAGGGAGATGTTTGTCAATTTTTTTTTTCTTCGATTTGGTCCAATTTTGCTCTACATCGATCAGATTGACTTCCGGTTGTTGTATTAAGATCGAATAGCACCGATGGAACGTTTTAAAATTGAAGTTTAGAAAATAAAATTAATAATAGAATTTTGTTAACAGGGAGATGTTTGTCACATTTTTTTTTCTTCGATTTGGTCCAATTTTGCTCCACATCGATCAGATTGACTTCCGGTTGTTGTATTAAGATCGAATAGCACCGATGGAACGTTTTAAAATTGAAGTTTGGAAAATAAAATTAATAATAGAATTTTGTTAACAGGGAGATTTGTCACATTTTTTTTTCTTCGATTTGGTCCAATTTTGCTCCACATCGATCAGATTGACTTCCGGTTGTTGTATTAAGATCGAATAGCACCGATGGAACGTTTTAAAATTGAAGTTTAGAAAAAAAAATTAATAATAGAATTTTGTTAACAGGGAGATGTTTGTCACATTTTTTTCTTCGATTCGGTCCAATTTTGCTCCACGTCGATCAGATTGACATCCGGTTGTTGTATTAAGATCGAATAGCACCGACGGAACGTTTTAAAATTGAATTTTATGAAAAATTTTTTTTTTTTTATTATTGAATTTTTTTAACACGGAGATGTTTGTCACATTTTTTTTTTCTTCGATTTGGTCCAATTTTGCTCTACATCGATCAGATTGACTTCCGGTTGTTGTATTAAGATCGAATAGCACCGATGGAACGTTTTAAAATTGAAGTTTAGAAAATAAAATTAATAATAGAATTTTGTTAACAGGGAGATGTTTGTCACATTTTTTTTTTCTTCGATTTGGTCTAATTTTGCTCTACATCGATCAGATTGACTTCCGGTTGTTGTATTAAGATCGAATAGCACCGACGGAACGTTTTAAAATTGAATTTCATGAAAAAATTTTTTTTTTTAATTATAGAATTTTTTTAACTGGGGGATGTTTGTCACATTTTTTTTTCTTCGATTTGGTCCAATTTTGCTCTACATCGATCAGATTGACTTCCGGTTGTTGTATTAAGATCGAATAGCACCGACGGAACGTTTTAAAATTGAATTTCATGAAAAAAATTTTTTTTTTAATTATAGAATTTTTTTAACTGGGGGATGTTTGTCACATTTTTTTTTTCTTCGATTTGGTCCAATTTTGCTCTACATCGATCAGATTGACTTCCGGTTGTTGTATTAAGATCGAATAGCACCGATGGAACGTTTTAAAATTGAAGTTTAGAAAATAAAATTAATAATAGAATTTTGTTAACAGGGAGATGTTTGTCACATTTTTTTTTCTTCGATTTGGTCCAATTTTGCTCCACATCGATCAGATTGACTTCCGGTTGTTGTATTAAGATCGAATAGCACCGATGGAACGTTTTAAAATTGAAGTTTAGAAAAAAAAATTAATAATAGAATTTTGTTAACAGGGAGATGTTTGTCACATTTTTTTCTTCGATTCGGTCCAATTTTGCTCCACGTCGATCAGATTGACTTCCGGTTGTTGTATTAAGATCGAATAGCACCGACGGAACGTTTTAAAATTGAATTTTATGAAAAATTATTTTTTTAATTATTGAATTTTTTTAACACGGAGATGTTTGTCACATTTTTTTTTTCTTCGATTTGGTCCAATTTTGCTCTACATCGATCAGATTGACTTCCGGTTGTTGTATTAAGATCGAATAGCACCGATGGAACGTTTTAAAATTGAAGTTTAGAAAATAAAATTAATAATAGAATTTTGTTAACAGGGAGATGTTTGTCACATTTTTTTTTTCTTCGATTTGGTCCAATTTTGCTCTACATCGATCAGATTGACTTCCGGTTGTTGTATTAAGATCGAATAGCACCGACGGAACGTTTTAAAATTGAATTTCATGAAAAAAATTTTTTTTTTAATTATAGAATTTTTTTAACTGGGAGATGTTTGTCACATTTTTTTTTTCTTCGATTTGGTCCAATTTTGCTCTACATCGATCAGATTGACTTCCGGTTGTTGTATTAAGATCGAATAGCACCGATGGAACGTTTTAAAATTGAAGTTTAGAAAATAAAATTAATAATAGAATTTTGTTAACAGGGAGATGTTTGTCACATTTTTTTTTCTTCGATTTGGTCCAATTTTGCTCCACATCGATCAGATTGACTTCCGGTTGTTGTATTAAGATCGAATAGCACCGATGGAACGTTTTAAAGTTGAAGTTTAGAAAAAAAAAATTAATAATAGAATTTTGTTAACAGGGAGATGTTTGTCACATTTTTTTCTTCGATTCGGTCCAATTTTGCTCCACATCGATCAGATTGACTTCCGGTTGTTGTATTAAGATCGAATAGCACCGTTGGAACGTTTTAAAATTGAAGTTTAGAAAAAAAATTAATAATAGAATTTTGTTAACAGGGAGATGTTTGTCACATTTTTTTTCTTCGATTTGGTCCAATTTTGCTCCACATCGATCAGATTGACTTCCGGTTGTTGTATTAAGATCGAAAGCACCGACGGAACGTTTTAAAACTGAATTTTATGAAAAAAATTTTTTTAATTATAGAATTTTTTTAACAGGGAGATGTTTGTCACATTTTTTTTCTTCGATTCGGTCCAATTTTGCTCCACATCGATCAGATTGACTTCCGGTTGCTGTATTAAGATCGAATAGCACCGATGGAACGTTTTAAAATTGAAGTTTAAAAAAAAAAAATAATAATAGAATTTTGTTAACAGGGAGATGTCACATTTTTTTGCTTCGATTCGGTCCAATTTTGCTCCACATCGATCAGATTGACTTCCGGTTGTTGCATTAAGATCGAATAGCACCGATAGAACGTTTTAAAATTGAAGTTTAGAAAAAAAAATTAATAATAGAATTTTGTTAACAGGGAGATGTTTGTCACATTTTTTTTTCTTCGATTTGGTCCAATTTTGCTCCACATCGATCAGATTGACTTCCGGTTGTTGTATTAAGATCGAATAGCACCGATGGAACGTTTTAAAATTGAAGTTTAGAAAAAAAAATTAATAATAGAATTTTGTTAACAGGGAGATGTTTGCCACATTTTTTTCTTCGATTCGGTCCAATTTTGCTCCACATCGATCAGATTGACTTCCGGTTGTTGTATTAAGATCGAATAGCACCGATGGAACGTTTTAAAATTGAAGTTTAGAAAAAAAATTTTTTTTTAATTATTGAATTTTTTTAACAGGGAGATGTTTGTCACATTTTTTTTTTCTTCGATTTGGTCCAATTTTGCTCTACATCGATCAGATTGACTTCCGGTTGTTGTATTAAGATCGAATAGCACCGATGGAACGTTTTAAAATTGAAGTTTTAAAAAAAAATTAATAATAGAATTTTGTTAACAGGGAGATGTTTGTCACATTTTTTTCTTCGATTCGGTCCAATTTTGCTCCACATCGATCAGATTGACTTCCGGTTGCTGTATTAAGATCGAAAGCACCGACGGAACGTTTTAAAACTGTATTTTATGAAAAAAAATTTTTTAATTATAGAATTTTTTTAACAGGGAGATGTTTGTCACATTTTTTTTCTTCGATTCGGTCCAATTTTGCTCCACATCGATCAGATTGACTTCCGGTTGCTGTATTAAGATCGAATAGCACCGATGGAACGTTTTAAAATTGAAGTTTAGAAAAAAAAAATAATAATAGAATTTTGTTAACAGGGAGATGTTTGTCACATTTTTTTTCTTCGATTCGGTCCAATTTTGCTCCACATCGATCAGATTGACTTCCGGTTGTTGTATTAAGATCGAATAGCACCGATGGAACGTTTTAAAATTGAAGTTTAGAAAAAAAAATTAATAATAGAATTTTGTTAACAGGGAGATGTTTGTCACATTTTTTTTTCTTCGATTTGGTCCAATTTTGCTCCACATCGATCAGATTGACTTCCGGTTGTTGTATTAAGATCGAATAGCACCGATGGAACGTTTTAAAATTGAAGTTTAGAAAAAAAAAATAATAATAGAATTTTGTTAACAGGGAGATGTTTGTCACATTTTTTTTCTTCGATTCGGTCCAATTTTGCTCCACATCGATCAGATTGACTTCCGGTTGTTGTATTAAGATCGAATAGCACCGATGGAACGTTTTAAAGTTGAAGTTTAGAAAAAAAAATTAATAATAGAATTTTGTTAACAGGGAGATGTTTGCCACATTTTTTTCTTCGATTCGGTCCAATTTTGCTCCACATCGATCAGATTGACTTCCGGTTGTTGTATTAAGATCGAATAGCACCGATGGAACGTTTTAAAATTGAAGTTTAGAAAAAAAAAATTTTTTTAATTATTGAATTTTTTTAACAGGGAGATGTTTGTCACATTTTTTTTTCTTCGATTTGGTCCAATTTTGCTCTACATCGATCAGATTGACTTCCGGTTGTTGTATTAAGATCGAATAGCACCGATGGAACGTTTTAAAATTGAAGTTTTAAAAAAAAATTAATAATAGAATTTTGTTAACAGGGAGATGTTTGTCACATTTTTTTCTTCGATTCGGTCCAATTTTGCTCCACATCGATCAGATTGACTTCCGGTTGCTGTATTAAGATCGAAAGCACCGACGGAACGTTTTAAAACTGTATTTTATGAAAAAAAAATTTTTAATTATAGAATTTTTTTAACAGGGAGATGTTTGTCACATTTTTTTTCTTCGATTCGGTCCAATTTTGCTCCACATCGATCAGATTGACTTCTGGTTGCTGTATTAAGATCGAATAGCACCGATGGAACGTTTTAAAATTGAAGTTTAGAAAAAAAAAATAATAATAGAATTTTGTTAACGGGAGATGTTTGTCACATTTTTTTTCTTCGATTCGGTCCAATTTTGCTCCACATCGATCAGATTGACTTCCGGTTGTTGTATTAAGATCGAATAGCACCGATGGAACGTTTTAAAATTGAAGTTTAGAAAAAAAAATTAATAATAGAATTTTGTTAACAGGGAGATGTTTGTCACATTTTTTTTTCTTCGATTTGGTCCAATTTTGCTCCACATCGATCAGATTGACTTCCGGTTGTTGTATTAAGATCGAATAGCACCGATGGAACGTTTTAAAATTGAAGTTTAGAAAATAAAATTAATAATAGAATTTTGTTAACAGGGAGATGTTTGTCACATTTTTTTTTCTTCGATTTGGTCCAATTTTGCTCCACATCGATCAGATTGACTTCCGGTTGTTGTATTAAGATCGAATAGCACCGTTGGAACGTTTTAAAATTGAAGTTTAGAAAAAAAATTAATAATAGAATTTTGTTAACAGGGAGATGTTTGTCACATTTTTTTTCTTCGATTTGGTCCAATTTTGCTCCACATCGATCAGATTGACTTCCGGTTGTTGTATTAAGATCGAAAGCACCGACGGAACGTTTTAAAACTGAATTTTATGAAAAAAATTATTTTAATTATAGAATTTTTTTAACAGGGAGATGTTTGTCACATTTTTTTTTCTTCGATTTGGTCCAATTTTGCTCCACATCGATCAGATTGACTTCCGGTTGTTGTATTAAGATCGAATAGCACCGATGGAACGTTTTAAAGTTGAAGTTTAGAAAAAAAAATTAATAATAGAATTTTGTTAACAGGGAGATGTTTGCCACATTTTTTTCTTCGATTCGGTCCAATTTTGCTCCACATCGATCAGATTGACTTCCGGTTGTTGTATTAGATCGAATAGCACCGATGGAACGTTTTAAAATTGAAGTTTAGAAAAAAAAATAATAATAGAATTTTGTTAACAGGGAGATGTTTGTCACATTTTTTTTCTTCGATTCGGTCCAATTTTGCTCCACATCGATCAGATTGACTTCCGGTTGTTGTATTAAGATCGAATAGCACCGATGGAACGTTTTAAAATTGAAGTTTAGAAAAAAAAATTAATAATAGAATTTTGTTAACAGGGAGATGTTTGTCACATTTTTTTTTCTTCGATTTGGTCCAATTTTGCTCCACATCGATCAGATTGACTTCCGGTTGTTGTATTAAGATCGAATAGCACCGATGGAACGTTTTAAAATTGAAGTTTAGAAAAAAAAAATAATAATAGAATTTTGTTAACAGGGAGATGTTTGTCACATTTTTTTTCTTCGATTCGGTCCAATTTTGCTCCACATCGATCAGATTGACTTCCGGTTGTTGTATTAAGATCGAATAGCACCGACGGAACGTTTTAAAGTTGAATTTTAGAAAAAAAAATTTTTATAGAATTTTTTTTAACAGGGAGATGTTTGTCAATTTTTTTTTTCTTCGATTTGGTCCAATTTTGCTCTACATCGATCAGATTGACTTCCGGTTGTTGTATTAAGATCGAATAGCACCGATGGAACGTTTTAAAATTGAAGTTTAGAAAATAAAATTAATAATAGAATTTTGTTAACAGGGAGATGTTTGTCACATTTTTTTTTCTTCGATTTGGTCCAATTTTGCTCCACATCGATCAGATTGACTTCCGGTTGTTGTATTAAGATCGAATAGCACCGATGGAACGTTTTAAAATTGAAGTTTGGAAAATAAAATTAATAATAGAATTTTGTTAACAGGGAGATGTTTGTCACATTTTTTTTTCTTCGATTTGGTCCAATTTTGCTCCACATCGATCAGATTGACTTCCGGTTGTTGTATTAAGATCGAATAGCACCGATGGAACGTTTTAAAATTGAAGTTTAGAAAAAAAAATTAATAATAGAATTTTGTTAACAGGGAGATGTTTGTCACATTTTTTTCTTCGATTCGGTCCAATTTTGCTCCACGTCGATCAGATTGACTTCCGGTTGTTGTATTAAGATCGAATAGCACCGACGGAACGTTTTAAAGTTGAATTTTAGAAAAAAAAAATTTTTATAGAATTTTTTTTAACAGGGAGATGTTTGTCAATTTTTTTTTCTTCGATTTGGTCCAATTTTGCTCTACATCGATCAGATTGACTTCCGGTTGTTGTATTAAGATCGAATAGCACCGATGGAACGTTTTAAAATTGAAGTTTAGAAAATAAAATTAATAATAGAATTTTGTTAACAGGGAGATGTTTGTCACATTTTTTTTTCTTCGATTTGGTCCAATTTTGCTCCACATCGATCAGATTGACTTCCGGTTGTTGTATTAAGATCGAATAGCACCGATGGAACGTTTTAAAATTGAAGTTTGGAAAATAAAATTAATAATAGAATTTTGTTAACAGGGAGATGTTTGTCACATTTTTTTTTCTTCGATTTGGTCCAATTTTGCTCCACATCGATCAGATTGACTTCCGGTTGTTGTATTAAGATCGAATAGCACCGATGGAACGTTTTAAAATTGAAGTTTAGAAAAAAAAATTAATAATAGAATTTTGTTAACAGGGAGATGTTTGTCACATTTTTTTCTTCGATTCGGTCCAATTTTGCTCCACGTCGATCAGATTGACTTCCGGTTGTTGTATTAAGATCGAATAGCACCGACGGAACGTTTTAAAATTGAATTTTATGAAAAAATTTTTTTTTTAATTATTGAATTTTTTTAACACGGAGATGTTTGTCACATTTGTTTTTCTTCGATTTGGTCCAATTTTGCTCTACATCGATCAGATTTACTTCCGGTTGTTGTATTAAGATCGAATAGCACCGATGGAACGTTTTAAAATTGAAGTTTAGAAAAAAAAAAATAATAGAATTTTGTTAACAGGGAGATGTCACATTTTTTTTTTCTTCGATTTGGTCCAATTTTGCTTCTCATCGATCAGATTGACTTCCGGTTGTTGTATTAAGATCGAATAGCACCGACGGAACGTTTTAAAATTGAATTTTATGAAAAAAATTTTTTTAATTATAGAATTTTTTTAACAGGGAGATGTTTGTCACATTTTTTTTCTTCGATTCGGTCCAATTTTGCTCCACATCGATCAGATTGACTTCCGGTTGCTGTATTAAGATCGAATAGCACCGATGGAACGTTTTAAAATTGAAGTTTAGAAAAAAAAATAATAGAATTTTGTTAACAGGGAGATGTCACATTTTTTTTTTCTTCGATTTGGTCCAATTTTGCTTCTCATCGATCAGATTGACTTCCGGTTGTTGTATTAAGATCGAATAGCACCGACGGAACGTTTTAAAATTGAATTTTATGAAAAAAAATTTTTTTTTAATTATTGAATTTTTTTAACAGGGAGATGTTTGTCACATTTTTTTTCTTCGATTCGGTCCAATTTTGCTCCACATCGATCAGATTGACTTCCGGTTGCTGTATTAAGATCGAATAGCACCGATGGAACGTTTTAATGGAATTTTTTTTTAACAGGGAGATGTTTGTCAAATTTTTTTTTCTTCGATTTGGTCCAATTTTGCTCCACATCGATCCGATTGAAGTTTAGAAAAAGAAAATAATAATAGAATTTTGTTAACAGGGAGATGTCACATTTTTTTTCTTCGATTCGGTCCAATTTTGCTCCACATCGATCAGATTGACTTCCGGTTGTTGTATTAAGATCGAATAGCACCGATGGAACGTTTTAAAATTGAAGTTTAAAAAAAAAAAATAATAATAGAATTTTGTTAACAGGGAGATGTCACATTTTTTTGCTTCGATTCGGTCCAATTTTGCTCCACATCGATCAGATTGACTTCCGGTTGTTGCATTAAGATCGAATAGCACCGATAGAACGTTTTAAAATTGAAGTTTAGAAAAAAAATTAATAATAGAATTTTGTTAACAGGGAGATGTTTGTCACATTTTTTTTTCTTCGATTTGGTCCAATTTTGCTCCACATCGATCAGATTGACTTCCGGTTGTTGTATTAAGATCGAATAGCACCGATGGAACGTTTTAAAGTTGAAGTTTAGAAAAAAAAATTAATAATAGAATTTTGTTAACAGGGAGATGTTTGCCACATTTTTTTCTTCGATTCGGTCCAATTTTGCTCCACATCGATCAGATTGACTTCCGGTTGTTGTATTAAGATCGAATAGCACCGATGGAACGTTTTAAATTGAAGTTTAGAAAAAAATTTTTTTTTAATTATTGAATTTTTTTAACAGGGAGATGTTTGTCACATTTTTTTTTTCTTTGATTTGGTCCAATTTTGCTCTACATCGATCAGATTGACTTCCGGTTGTTGTATTAAGATCGAATAGCACCGATGGAACGTTTTAAAATTGAAGTTTTAAAAAAAATTAATAATAGAATTTTGTTAACAGGGAGATGTTTGTCACATTTTTTTCTTCGATTCGGTCCAATTTTGCTACACATCGATCAGATTGACTTCCGGTTGCTGTATTAAGATCGAAAGCACCGACGGAACGTTTTAAAACTGTATTTTATGAAAAAAAATTTTTTAATTATAGAATTTTTTTAACAGGGAGATGTTTGTCACATTTTTTTTCTTCGATTCGGTCCAATTTTGCTCCACATCGATCAGATTGACTTCCGGTTGCTGTATTAAGATCGAATAGCACCGATGGAACGTTTTAAAATTGAAGTTTAGAAAAAAAAAATAATAATAGAATTTTGTTAACAGGGAGATGTTTGTCACATTTTTTTTCTTCGATTCGGTCCAATTTTGCTCCACATCGATCAGATTGACTTCCGGTTGTTGTATTAAGATCGAATAGCACCGATGGAACGTTTTAAAATTGAAGTTTAGAAAAAAAAATTAATAATAGAATTTTGTTAACAGGGAGATGTTTCACATTTTTTTTTCTTCGTTTTGGTCCAATTTTGCTCCACATCGATCAGATTGACTTCCGGTTGTTGTATTAAGATCGAATAGCACCGATGGAACGTTTTAAAATTGAAGTTTAGAAAAAAAAAATAATAATAGAATTTTGTTAACAGGGAGATGTTTGTCACATTTTTTTTCTTCGATTCGGTCCAATTTTGCTCCACATCGATCAGATTGACTTCCGGTTGTTGTATTAAGATCGAATAGCACCGACGGAACGTTTTAAAGTTGAATTTTAGAAAAAAAAAATTTTTATAGAATTTTTTTTAACAGGGAGATGTTTGTCAATTTTTTTTTTCTTCGATTTGGTCCAATTTTGCTCTACATCGATCAGATTGACTTCCGGTTGTTGTATTAAGATCGAATAGCACCGATGGAACGTTTTAAAATTGAAGTTTAGAAAATAAAATTAATAATAGAATTTTGTTAACAGGGAGATGTTTGTCACATTTTTTTTTCTTCGATTTGGTCCAATTTTGCTCCACATCGATCAGATTGACTTCCGGTTGTTGTATTAAGATCGAATAGCACCGATGGAACGTTTTAAAATTGAAGTTTGGAAAATAAAATTAATAATAGAATTTTGTTAACAGGGAGATGTTTGTCACATTTTTTTCTTCGATTCGGTCCAATTTTGCTCCACGTCGATCAGATTGACATCCGGTTGTTGTATTAAGATCGAATAGCACCGACGGAACGTTTTAAAATTGAATTTTATGAAAAATTTTTTTTTTTTTATTATTGAATTTTTTTAACACGGAGATGTTTGTCACATTTTTTTTTTCTTCGATTTGGTCCAATTTTGCTCTACATCGATCAGATTGACTTCCGGTTGTTGTATTAAGATCGAATAGCACCGATGGAACGTTTTAAAATTGAAGTTTAGAAAATAAAATTAATAATAGAATTTTGTTAACAGGGAGATGTTTGTCACATTTTTTTTTCTTCGATTTGGTCTAATTTTGCTCTACATCGATCAGATTGACTTCCGGTTGTTGTATTAAGATCGAATAGCACCGACGGAACGTTTTAAAATTGAATTTCATGAAAAAATTTTTTTTTTTAATTATAGAATTTTTTTAACTGGGGGATGTTTGTCACATTTTTTTTTCTTCGATTTGGTCCAATTTTGCTCTACATCGATCAGATTGACTTCCGGTTGTTGTATTAAGATCGAATAGCACCGACGGAACGTTTTAAAATTGAATTTCATGAAAAATTTTTTTTTTTTAATTATAGAATTTTTTTAACTGGGAGATGTTTTGTCACATTTTTTTTTTCTTCGATTTGGTCCAATTTTGCTCTACATCGATCAGATTGACTTCCGGTTGTTGTATTAAGATCGAATAGCACCGATGGAACGTTTTAAAATTGAAGTTTAGAAAATAAAATTAATAATAGAATTTTGTTAACAGGGAGATGTTTGTCACATTTTTTTTTCTTCGATTTGGTCCAATTTTGCTCCACATCGATCAGATTGACTTCCGGTTGTTGTATTAAGATCGAATAGCACCGATGGAACGTTTTAAAATTGAAGTTTAGAAAAAAAAATTAATAATAGAATTTTGTTAACAGGGAGATGTTTGTCACATTTTTTTCTTCGATTCGGTCCAATTTTGCTCCACGTCGATCAGATTGACTTCCGGTTGTTGTATTAAGATCGAATAGCACCGACGGAACGTTTTAAAATTGAATTTTATGAAAATTTTTTTTTTTAATTATTGAATTTTTTTAACACGGAGATGTTTGTCACATTTTTTTTTTCTTCGATTTGGTCCAATTTTGCTCTACATCGATCAGATTGACTTCCGGTTGTTGTATTAAGATCGAATAGCACCGATGGAACGTTTTAAAATTGAAGTTTAGAAAATAAAATTAATAATAGAATTTTGTTAACAGGGAGATGTTTGTCACATTTTTTTTTTCTTCGATTTGGTCCAATTTTGCTCTACATCGATCAGATTGACTTCCGGTTGTTGTATTAAGATCGAATAGCACCGACGGAACGTTTTAAAATTGAATTTCATGAAAAAAATTTTTTTTTAATTATAGAATTTTTTTAACTGGGAGATGTTTGTCACATTTTTTTTTTCTTCGATTTGGTCCAATTTTGCTCTACATCGATCAGATTGACTTCCGGTTGTTGTATTAAGATCGAATAGCACCGATGGAACGTTTTAAAATTGAAGTTTAGAAAATAAAATTAATAATAGAATTTTGTTAACAGGGAGATGTTTGTCACATTTTTTTTTCTTCGATTTGGTCCAATTTTGCTCCACGTCGATCAGATTGACTTCCGGTTGTTGTATTAAGATCGAATAGCACCGACGGAACGTTTTAAAATTGAATTTTATGAAAAAAATTTTTTTTTAATTATTGAATTTTTTTAACACGGAGATGTTTGTCACATTTTTTTTTTCTTCGATTTGGTCCAATTTTGCTCTACATCGATCAGATTGACTTCCGGTTGTTGTATTAAGATCGAATAGCACCGATGGAACGTTTTAAAATTGAAGTTTAGAAAATAAAATTAATAATAGAATTTTGTTAACAGGGAGATGTTTCACATTTTTTTTTCTTCGATTTGGTCCAATTTTGCTCTACATCGATCAGATTGACTTCCGGTTGTTGTATTAAGATCGAATAGCACCGACGGAACGTTTTAAAATTGAATTTCATGAAAAAAAATTTTTTTTTAATTATAGAATTTTTTTAACTGGGGGATGTTTGTCACATTTTTTTTTCTTCGATTTGGTCCAATTTTGCTCTACATCGATCAGATTGACTTCCGGTTGTTGTATTAAGATCGAATAGCACCGATGGAACGTTTTAAAATTGAAGTTTAGAAAATAAAATTAATAATAGAGTTTTGTTAACAGTGAGATGTTTGTCACATTTTTTTTTCTTCGATTTGGTCCAATTTTGCTCCACATCGATCAGATCGACTTCCGGTTGTTGTATTAAGATCGAATAGCACCGATGGAACGTTTTAAAGTTGAAGTTTAGAAAAAAAAAATTAATAATAGAATTTTGTTAACAGGGAGATGTTTGTCACATTTTTTTCTTCGATTCGGTCCAATTTTGCTCCACATCGATCAGATTGACTTCCGGTTGTTGTATTAAGATCGAATAGCACCGATGGAACGTTTTAAAATTGAAGTTTAGAAAAAAAAATTAATAATAGAATTTTGTTAACAGGGAGATGTTTGTCACATTTTTTTCTTCGATTCGGTCCAATTTTGCTCCACGTCGATCAGATTGACTTCAGGTTGTTGAATTAAGATCGAATAGCACCGACGGAACGTTTTAAAATTGAATTTTATGAAAAAAAATTTTTTTTTAATTATTGAATTTTTTTAACAGGGAGATGTTTGTCACATTTTTTTTCTTCGATTCGGTCCAATTTTGCTCCACATCGATCAGATTGACTTCCGGTTGCTGTATTAAGATCGAATAGCACCGATGGAACGTTTTAATGGAATTTTTTTTTAACAGGGAGATGTTTGTCAAATTTTTTTTTCTTCGATTTGGTCCAATTTTGCTCCACATCGATCCGATTGAAGTTTAGAAAAAAAAATAATAGAATTTTGTTAACAGGGAGATGTCACATTTTTTTTCTTCGATTCGGTCCAATTTTGCTCCACATCGATCAGATTGACTTCCGGTTGTTGTATTAAGATCGAATAGCACCGATGGAACGTTTCAAAATTGAAGTTTAGAAAAAAAAATTAATAATAGAATTTTGTTAACAGGGAGATTTGTCACATTTTTTTTTCTTCGATTTGGTCCAATTTTGCTCCACATCGATCAGATTGACTTCCGGTTGTTGTATTAAGATCGAATAGCACCGATGGAACGTTTTAAAATTGAAGTTTAGAAAAAAAAATTAATAATAGAATTTTGTTAACAGGGAGATGTTTGTCACATTTTTTTCTTCGATTCGGTCCAATTTTGCTCCACGTCGATCAGATTGACTTCCGGTTGTTGTATTAAGATCGAATAGCACCGACGGAACGTTTTAAAATTGAATTTTATGAAAAAATTTTTTTTTTAATTATTGAATTTTTTTAACACGGAGATGTTTGTCACATTTTTTTTTTCTTCGATTTGGTCCAATTTTGCTCTACATCGATCAGATTGACTTCCGGTTGTTGTATTAAGATCGAATAGCACCGATGGAACGTTTTAAAATTGAAGTTTAGAAAATAAAATTAATAATAGAATTTTGTTAACAGGGAGATGTTTCACATTTTTTTTTCTTCGATTTGGTCCAATTTTGCTCTACATCGATCAGATTGACTTCCGGTTGTTGTATTAAGATCGAATAGCACCGACGGAACGTTTTAAAATTGAATTTCATGAAAAAATTTTTTTTTTAATTATAGAATTTTTTTAACTGGGGGATGTTTGTCACATTTTTTTTTCTTCGATTTGGTCCAATTTTGCTCTACATCGATCAGATTGACTTCCGGTTGTTGTATTAAGATCGAATAGCACCGATGGAACGTTTTAAAATTGAAGTTTAGAAAATAAAATTAATAATAGAGTTTTGTTAACAGTGAGATGTTTGTCACATTTTTTTTTCTTCGATTTGGTCCAATTTTGCTCCACATCGATCAGATCGACTTCCGGTTGTTGTATTAAGATCGAATAGCACCGATGGAACGTTTTAAAGTTGAAGTTTAGAAAAAAAAAATTAATAATAGAATTTTGTTAACAGGGAGATGTTTGTCACATTTTTTTCTTCGATTCGGTCCAATTTTGCTCCACATCGATCAGATTGACTTCCGGTTGTTGTATTAAGATCGAATAGCACCGATGGAACGTTTTAAAATTGAAGTTTAGAAAAAAAAATTAATAATAGAATTTTGTTAACAGGGAGATGTTTGTCACATTTTTTTCTTCGATTCGGTCCAATTTTGCTCCACGTCGATCAGATTGACTTCAGGTTGTTGTATTAAGATCGAATAGCACCGACGGAACGTTTTAAAATTGAATTTTATGAAAAATTTTTTTTTTTTAATTATTGAATTTTTTTAACACGGAGATGTTTGTCACATTTTTTTTTTCTTCAATTTTGTCCAATTTTGCTCTACATCGATCAGATTGACTTCCTGTTGTTGTATTAAGATCGAATAGCACCGATGGATCGTTTTAAAATTGAAGTTTAGAAAATAAAATTAATAATAGAATTTTGTTAACAGGGAGATGTTTGTCACATTTTTTTTTTCTTCGATTTGGTCCAATTTTGCTCTACATCGATCAGATTGACTTCCGGTTGTTGTATTAAGATCGAATAGCACCGACGGAACGTTTTAAAATTGAATTTCATGAAAAAATTTTTTTTTTTAATTATAGAATTTTTTTAACTGGGAGATGTTTGTCACATTTTTTTTTTCTTCGATTTGGTCCAATTTTGCTCTACATCGATCAGATTGACTTCCGGTTGTTGTATTAAGATCGAATAGCACCGATGGAACGTTTTAAAATTGAAGTTTAGAAAATAAAATTAATAATAGAATTTTGTTAACAGGGAGATGTTTGTCACATTTTTTTTTCTTCGATTTGGTCCAATTTTGCTCCACATCGATCAGATTGACTTCCGGTTGTTGTATTAAGATCGAATAGCACCGATAGAACGTTTTAAAATTGAAGTTTAGAAAAAAAAATTAATAATAGAATTTTGTTAACAGGGAGATGTTTGTCACATTTTTTTTTCTTCGATTTGGTCCAATTTTGCTCCACATCGATCAGATTGACTTCCGGTTGTTGTATTAAGATCGAATAGCACCGATGGAACGTTTTAAAATTGAAGTTTAGAAAAAAAAATTAATAATAAAATTTTGTTAACAGGGAGATGTTTGTCACATTTTTTTCTTCGATTCGGTCCAATTTTGCTCCACGTCGATCAGATTGACTTCCGGTTGTTGTATTAAGATCGAATAGCACCGACGGAACGTTTTAAAATTGAAGTTTTAAAAAAAAATTAATAATCGAATTTTGTTAACAGGGAGATGTTTGTCACATTTTTTTTTTCTTCGATTTGGTCCAATTTTGCTCCACATCGATCAGATTGACTTCCGGTTGTTGTATTAAGATCGAATAGCACCGATGGAACGTTTTAAAATTGAAGTTTAGAAAAAAAAAATTAATAATAGAATTTTGTTAACAGGGAGATGTTTGTCACATTTTTTTCTTCGATTCGGTCCAATTTTGCTCCACATCGATCAGATTGACTTCCGGTTGCTGTATTAAGATCGAAAGCACCGACGGAACGTTTTAAAACTGTATTTTATGAAAAAAAAATTTTTAATTATAGAATTTTTTTAACAGGGAGATGTTTGTCACATTTTTTTTCTTCGATTCGGTCCAATTTTGCTCCACATCGATCAGATTGACTTCCGGTTGCTGTATTAAGATCGAATAGCACCGATGGAACGTTTTAAAATTGAAGTTTAGAAAAAAAAAATAATAATAGAATTTTGTTAACAGGGAGATGTTTGTCACATTTTTTTCTTCGATTCGGTCCAATTTTGCTCCACATCGATCAGATTGACTTCCGTTGTTGTATTAAGATCGAATAGCACCGATGGAACGTTTTAAAATTGAAGTTTAGAAAAAAAAATTAATAATAGAATTTTGTTAACAGGGAGATGTTTGTCAATTTTTTTTTCTTCGATTTGGTCCAATTTTGCTCCACATCGATCAGATTGACTTCCGGTTGTTGTATTAAGATCGAATAGCACCGATGGAACGTTTTAAAATTGAAGTTTAGAAAAAAAAATTAATAATAGAATTTTGTTAACAGGGAGATGTTTGTCACATTTTTTTTCTTCGATTCGGTCCAATTTTGCTCCACATCGATCAGATTGACTTCCGGTTGTTGTATTAAGATCGAATAGCACCGACGGAACGTTTTAAAATTGAATTTTAGAAAAAAAAAATTTTTAATTGTAGAATTTTTTTTAACAGGGAGATGTTTGTCATTTTTTTTTCTTCGATTTGGTCCAATTTTGCTTCTCATCGATCAGATTGACTTCCGGTTGTTGTATTAAGATCGAATAGCACCGATGGAACGTTTTAAAATGGAAGTTTAGAAAAAAAATTTAATAATAGAATTTTGTTAACAGGGAAGTTAACAGGGATGTTTGTCACATTTTTTTTTCTTCGATTTGGTCCAATTTTGCTCCACATCGATCAGATTGACTTCCGGTTGTTGTATTAAGATCGAATAGCACCGATGGAACGTTTTAAAATTGAAGTTTAGAAAAAAAAAATTAATAGAATTTTGTTAACAGGGAGATGTTTGTCACATTTTTTTTCTTCGATTCGGTCCAATTTTGCTCCACATCGATCAGATTGACTTCCGGTTGCTGTATTAAGATCGAATAGCACCGATGGAACGTTTTAAAATTGAAGTTTAGAAAAAAAAAAAATAATAATAGAATTTTGTTAACAGGGAGATGTCACATTTTTTTGCTTCGATTCGGTCCAATTTTGCTCCACATCGATCAGATTGACTTCCGGTTGTTGTATTAAGATCGAATAGCACCGATAGAACGTTTTAAAATTGAAGTTTAGAAAAAAAAATTAATAATAGAATTTTGTTAACAGGGAGATGTTTGTCACATTTTTTTCTTCGATTCGGTCCAATTTTGCTCCACATCGATCAGATTGACTTCCGGTTGTTGTATTAAGATCGAATAGCACCGACGGAACGTTTTAAAATTGAATTATAGAAAAAAAAGATTTTAATTATAGAATTTTTTTCAACAGGGAGATGTTTGTCAATTTTTTTTTCTTCGATTTGGTCCAATTTTGCTCCACATCGATCAGATTGACTTCCGGTTGTTGTATTAAGATCGAATAGCACCGATGGAACGTTTTAAAATTGAAGTTTAGAAAAAAAAATTAATAATAGAATTTTGTTAACATGGAGATGTTTGTCACATTTTTTTTCTTCGATTCGGTCCAATTTTGCTCCACATCGATCAGATTGACTTCCGGTTGTTGTATTAAGATCGAATAGCACCGACGGAACGTTTTAAAGTTGAATTTTAGAAAAAAAAAATTTTTATAGAATTTTTTTTAACAGGGAGATGTTTGTCAATTTTTTTTTCTTCGATTTGGTCCAATTTTGCTTCTCATCGATCAGATTGACTTCCGGTTGTTGTATTAAGATCGAATAGCACCGACGGAACGTTTTAAAATTGAAGTTTAGAAAAAAAAAATAATAATAGAATTTTGTTAACAGGGAGATGTCACATTTTTTTTCTTCGATTCGGTCCAATTTTGCTCCACATCGATCAGATTGACTTCCGGTTGTTGTATTAAGATCGAATAGCACCGATGGAACGTTTTAAAATTGAAGTTTAGAAAAAAAAATTAATAATAGAATTTTGTTAACAGGGAGATTTGTCACATTTTTTTTTCTTCGATTTGGTCCAATTTTGCTCCACATCGATCAGATTGACTTCCGGTTGTTGTATTAAGATCGAATAGCACCGACGGAACGTTTTAAAATTGAATTTCATGAAAAAATTTTTTTTTTTAATTATAGAATTTTTTTAACTGGGGGATGTTTGTCACATTTTTTTTTCTTCGATTTGGTCCAATTTTGCTCTACATCGATCAGATTGACTTCCGGTTGTTGTATTAAGATCGAATAGCACCGACGGAACGTTTAAAATTGAATTTCATGAAAAAAAAATTTTTTTTAATTATAGAATTTTTTTAACTGGGGATGTTTGTCACATTTTTTTTCTTCGATTTGGTCCAATTTTGCTCTACATCGATCAGATTGACTTCCGGTTGTTGTATTAAGATCGAATAGCACCGATGGAACGTTTTAAAATTGAAGTTTAGAAAATAAAATTAATAGTAGAATTTTGTTAACAGGGAGATGTTTGTCACATTTTTTTTTTCTTCGATTTGGTCCAATTTTGCTCTACATCGATCAGATTGACTTCCGGTTGTTGTATTAAGATCGAATAGCACCGACGGAACGTTTTAAAATTGAATTTCATGAAAAATTTTTTTTTTTTAATTATAGAATTTTTTTAACTGGGAGATGTTTGTCACATTTTTTTTTTCTTCGATTTGGTCCAATTTTGCTCTACATCGATCAGATTGACTTCCGGTTGTTGTATTAAGATCGAATAGCATCGATGGAACGTTTTAAAATTGAAGTTTAGAAAATAAAATTAATAATAGAATTTTGTTAACAGGGAGATGTTTGTCACATTTTTTTTCTTCGATTTGGTCCAATTTTGCTCCACATCGATCAGATTGACTTCCGGTTGTTGTATTAAGATCGAAAGCACCGACGGAACGTTTTAAAACTGAAATTTATGAAAAAAAATTTTTTAATTATAGAATTTTTTTAACAGGGAGATGTTTGTCACATTTTTTTTCTTCGATTCGGTCCAATTTTGCTCCACATCGATCAGATTGACTTCCGATTGCTGTATTAAGATCGAATAGCACCGATGGAACGTTTTAAAATTGAAGTTTAGAAAAAAAAATAATAATAAAATTTTGTTAACAGGGAGATGTCACATTTTTTTTCTTCGATTCGGTCCAATTTTGCTCCACATCGATCAGATTGACTTCCGGTTGTTGTATTAAGATCGAATAGCACCGATAGAACGTTTTAAAATTGAAGTTTAGAAAAAAAAATTAATAATAGAATTTTGTTAACAGGGAGATGTTTGTCACATTTTTTTTTCTTCGATTTGGTCCAATTTTGCTCTACATCGATCAGATTGACTTCCGGTTGTTGTATTAAGATCGAATAGCACCGATGGAACGTTTTAAAATTGAAGTTTAGAAAATAAAATTAATAATAGAATTTTGTTAACAGGGAGATGTTTGTCACATTTCTTTTTCTTCGATTTGGTCCAATTTTGCTCCACATCGATCAGATTGACTTCCGGTTGTTGTATTAAGATCGAATAGCACCGATAGAACGTTTTAAAATTGAAGTTTAGAAAAAAAAATTAATAATAGAATTTTGTTAACAGGGAGATGTTTGTCACATTTTTTTTTCTTCGATTTGGTCCAATTTTGCTCCACATCGATCAGATTGACTTCCGGTTGTTGTATTAAGATCGAATAGCACCGATGGAACGTTTTAAAATTGAAGTTTAGAAAAAAAAATTAATAATAAAATTTTGTTAACAGGGAGATGTTTGTCACATTTTTTTCTTCGATTCGGTCCAATTTTGCTCCACGTCGATCAGATTGACTTCCGGTTGTTGTATTAAGATCGAATAGCACCGACGGAACGTTTTAAAATTGAAGTTTTAAAAAAAAATTAATAATAGAATTTTGTTAACAGGGAGATGTTTGTCACATTTTTTTTTTCTTCGATTTGGTCCAATTTTGCTCCACATCGATCAGATTGACTTCCGGTTGTTGTATTAAGATCGAATAGCACCGATGGAACGTTTTAAAATTGAAGTTTAGAAAAAAAAAATTAATAATAGAATTTTGTTAACAGGGAGATGTTTGTCACATTTTTTTTCTTCGATTCGGTCCAATTTTGCTCCACATCGATCAGATTGACTTCCGGTTGCTGTATTAAGATCGAATAGCACCGATGGAACGTTTTAAAATTGAAGTTTAGAAAAAAAAAATAATAATAGAATTTTGTTAACAGGGAGAACATTGTCACATTTTTTTTCTTCGATTCGGTCCAATTTTGCTCCACATCGATCAGATTGACTTCCGGTTGTTGTATTAAGATCGAATAGCACCGATGGAACGTTTTAAAATTGAAGTTTAGAAAAAAAAAATAATAGAATTTTGTTAACAGGGAGATGTTTGTCACATTTTTTTTTCTTCGATTTGGTCCAATTTTGCTCCACATCGATCAGATTGACTTCCGGTTGTTGTATTAAGATCGAATAGCACCGATGGAACGTTTTAAAATTGAAGTTTAGAAAAAAAAATTAATAATAGAATTTTGTTAACAGGGAGATGTTTGTCAATTTTTTTTTCTTCGATTTGGTCCAATTTTGCTCCACATCGATCAGATTGACTTCCGGTTGTTGTATTAAGATCGAATAGCACCGATGGAACGTTTTAAAATTGAAGTTTAGAAAAAAAAATTAATAATAGAATTTTGTTAACAGGGAGATGGTTGTCACATTTTTTTTCTTCGATTCGGTCCAATTTTGCTCCACATCGATCAGATTGACTTCCGGTTGTTGTATTAAGATCGAATAGCACCGACGGAACGTTTTAAAATTGAATTTTAGAAAAAAAAAATTTTTAATTGTAGAATTTTTTTTAACAGGGAGATGTTTGTCATTTTTTTTTCTTCGATTTGGTCCAATTTTGCTTCTCATCGATCAGATTGACTTCCGGTTGTTGTATTAAGATCGAATAGCACCGATGGAACGTTTTAAAATGGAAGTTTAGAAAAAAAATTTAATAATAGAATTTTGTTAACAGGGAAGTTAACAGGGATGTTTGTCACATTTTTTTTTCTTCGATTTGGTCCAATTTTGCTCCACATCGATCAGATTGACTTCCGGTTGTTGTATTAAGATCGAATAGCACCGATGGAACGTTTTAAAATTGAAGTTTAGAAAAAAAAAATTTATAATAGAATTTTGTTAACAGGGAGATGTTTGTCACATTTTTTTTCTTCGATTCGGTCCAATTTTGCTCCACATCGATCAGATTGACTTCCGGTTGCTGTATTAAGATCGAATAGCACCGATGGAACGTTTTAAAATTGAAGTTTAGAAAAAAAAAAAATAATAATAGAATTTTGTTAACAGGGAGATGTCACATTTTTTTGCTTCGATTCGGTCCAATTTTGCTCCACATCGATCAGATTGACTTCCGGTTGTTGTATTAAGATCGAATAGCACCGATAGAACGTTTTAAAATTGAAGTTTAGAAAAAAAAATTAATAATAGAATTTTGTTAACAGGGAGATGTTTGTCACATTTTTTTCTTCGATTCGGTCCAATTTTGCTCCACATCGATCAGATTGACTTCCGGTTGTTGTATTAAGATCGAATAGCACCGACGGAACGTTTTAAAATTGAATTATAGAAAAAAAAGATTTTAATTATAGAATTTTTTTCAACAGGGAGATGTTTGTCAATTTTTTTTTCTTCGATTTGGTCCAATTTTGCTCCACATCGATCAGATTGACTTCCGGTTGTTGTATTAAGATCGAATAGCACCGATGGAACGTTTTAAAATTGAAGTTTAGAAAAAAAAATTAATAATAGAATTTTGTTAACATGGAGATGTTTGTCACATTTTTTTTCTTCGATTCGGTCCAATTTTGCTCCACATCGATCAGATTGACTTCCGGTTGTTGTATTAAGATCGAATAGCACCGACGGAACGTTTTAAACTGGAAGTTTAGAAAAAAAAATTAATAATAGAATTTTGTTAACTAGAATTTTGTTAATAGATGTTTGTCACATTTGTTTTCTTTGATTCGGTCCAATTTTGCTCCACATCGATCAGATTGACTTCCGGTTGTTGTATTAAGATCGAATAGCACCGATGGAACGTTTTAAAATTGAAGTTTAGAAAAAAAAATAATAATAGAATTTTGTTAACAGGGAGATGTTTGTCACATTTTTTTTCTTCGATTCGGTCCAATTTTGCTCCACATCGATCAGATTGACTTCCGGTTGTTGTATTAAGATCGAATAGCACCGACGGAACGTTTTAAAGTTGAATTTTAGAAAAAAAAAAATTTTTATAGAATTTTTTTAACAGGGAGATGTTTGTCAATTTTTTTTTCTTCGATTTGGTCCAATTTTGCTTCTCATCGATCAGATTGACTTCCGGTTGTTGTATTAAGATCGAATAGCACCGACGGAACGTTTTAAAATTGAATTTTATGAAAAAAAAAATTTTTTTAATTATTGAATTTTTTTAACAGGGAGATGTTTGTCACATTTTTTTTCTTCGATTCGGTCCAATTTTGCTCCACATCGATCAGATTGACTTCCGGTTGCTGTATTAAGATCGAATAGCACCGATGGAACGTTTTAAAATTGAAGTTTAGAAAAAAAAAATAATAATAGAATTTTGTTAACAGGGAGATGTCACATTTTTTTTCTTCGATTCGGTCCAATTTTGCTCCACATCGATCAGATTGACTTCCGGTTGTTGTATTAAGATCGAATAGCACCGATGGAACGTTTTAAAATTGAAGTTTAGAAAAAAAAATTAATAATAGAATTTTGTTAACAGGGAGATTTGTCACATTTTTTTTTCTTCGATTTGGTCCAATTTTGCTCCACATCGATCAGATTGACTTCCGGTTGTTGTATTAAGATCGAATAGCACCGACGGAACGTTTTAAAATTGAATTTCATGAAAAAAATTTTTTTTTTAATTATAGAATTTTTTTAACTGGGGGATGTTTGTCACATTTTTTTTTCTTCGATTTGGTCCAATTTTGCTCTACATCGATCAGATTGACTTCCGGTTGTTGTATTAAGATCGAATAGCACCGACGGAACGTTTAAAATTGAATTTCATGAAAAAAAATTTTTTTTTAATTATAGAATTTTTTTAACTGGGGGATGTTTGTCACATTTTTTTTCTTCGATTCGGTCCAATTTTGCTCCACATCGATCAGATTGACTTCCGGTTGCTGTATTAAGATCGAATAGCACCGATGGAACGTTTTAAAATTGAAGTTTAGAAAAAAAAAATAATAATAGAATTTTGTTAACAGGGAGATGTCACATTTTTTTTCTTCGATTCGGTCCAATTTTGCTCCACATCGATCAGATTGACTTCCGGTTGTTGTATTAAGATCGAATAGCACCGATGGAACGTTTTAAAATTGAAGTTTAGAAAAAAAAATTAATAATAGAATTTTGTTAACAGGGAGATTTGTCACATTTTTTTTTCTTCGATTTGGTCCAATTTTGCTCCACATCGATCAGATTGACTTCCGGTTGTTGTATTAAGATCGAATAGCACCGACGGAACGTTTTAAAATTGAATTTCATGAAAAAAATTTTTTTTTTAATTATAGAATTTTTTTAACTGGGGGATGTTTGTCACATTTTTTTTTCTTCGATTTGGTCCAATTTTGCTCTACATCGATCAGATTGACTTCCGGTTGTTGTATTAAGATCGAATAGCACCGACGGAACGTTTAAAATTGAATTTCATGAAAAAAAATTTTTTTTTAATTATAGAATTTTTTTAACTGGGGGATGTTTGTCACATTTTTTTTCTTCGATTTGGTCCAATTTTGCTCTACATCGATCAGATTGACTTCCGGTTGTTGTATTAAGATCGAATAGCACCGATGGAACGTTTTAAAATTGAAGTTTAGAAAATAAAATTAATAATAGAATTTTGTTAACAGGGAGATGTTTGTCACATTTTTTTTTTCTTCGATTTGGTCCAATTTTGCTCTACATCGATCAGATTGACTTCCGGTTGTTGTATTAAGATCGAATAGCACCGACGGAACGTTTTAAAATTGAATTTCATGAAAAATTTTTTTTTTTTTAATTATAGAATTTTTTTAACTGGGAGATGTTTGTCACATTTTTTTTTTCTTCGATTTGGTCCAATTTTGCTCTACATCGATCAGATTGACTTCCGGTTGTTGTATTAAGATCGAATAGCACCGATGGAACGTTTTAAAATTGAAGTTTAGAAAATAAAATTAATAATAGAATTTTGTTAACAGGGAGATGTTTGTCACATTTTTTTTCTTCGATTTGGTCCAATTTTGCTCCACATCGATCAGATTGACTTCCGGTTGTTGTATTAAGATCGAAAGCACCGACGGAACGTTTTAAAACTGAAATTTATGAAAAAAAATTTTTTAATTATAGAATTTTTTTAACAGGGAGATGTTTGTCACATTTTTTTTCTTCGATTCGGTCCAATTTTGCTCCACATCGATCAGATTGACTTCCGGTTGCTGTATTAAGATCGAATAGCACCGATGGAACGTTTTAAAATTGAAGTTTAGAAAAAAAAATAATAATAAAATTTTGTTAACAGGGAGATGTCACATTTTTTTTCTTCGATTCGGTCCAATTTTGCTCCACATCGATCAGATTGACTTCCGGTTGTTGTATTAAGATCGAATAGCACCGATAGAACGTTTTAAAATTGAAGTTTAGAAAAAAAAATTAATAATAGAATTTTGTTAACAGGGAGATGTTTGTCACATTTTTTTTTCTTCGATTTGGTCCAATTTTGCTCTACATCGATCAGATTGACTTCCGGTTGTTGTATTAAGATCGAATAGCACCGACGGAACGTTTTAAAATTGAATTTCATGAAAAATTTTTTTTTTTTAATTATAGAATTTTTTTAACTGGGAGATGTTTGTCACATTTTTTTTTTCTTCGATTTGGTCCAATTTTGCTCTACATCGATCAGATTGACTTCCGGTTGTTGTATTAAGATCGAATAGCACCGATGGAACGTTTTAAAATTGAAGTTTAGAAAATAAAATTAATAATAGAATTTTGTTAACAGGGAGATGTTTGTCACATTTTTTTTTCTTCGATTTGGTCCAATTTTGCTCCACATCGATCAGATTGACTTCCGGTTGTTGTATTAAGATCGAATAGCACCGATAGAACGTTTTAAAATTGAAGTTTAGAAAAAAAAATTAATAATAGAATTTTGTTAACAGGGAGATGTTTGTCACATTTTTTTTTCTTCGATTTGGTCCAATTTTGCTCCACATCGATCAGATTGACTTCCGGTTGTTGTATTAAGATCGAATAGCACCGATGGAACGTTTTAAAATTGAAGTTTAGAAAAAAAAATTAATAATAAAATTTTGTTAACAGGGAGATGTTTGTCACATTTTTTTCTTCGATTCGGTCCAATTTTGCTCCACGTCGATCAGATTGACTTCCGGTTGTTGTATTAAGATCGAATAGCACCGACGGAACGTTTTAAAATTGAAGTTTAAAAAAAAAATTAATAATAGAATTTTGTTAACAGGGAGATGTTTGTCACATTTTTTTTTTCTTCGATTTGGTCCAATTTTGCTCCACATCGATCAGATTGACTTCCGGTTGTTGTATTAAGATCGAATAGCACCGATGGAACGTTTTAAAATTGAAGTTTAGAAAAAAAAAATTAATAATAGAATTTTGTTAACAGGGAGATGTTTGTCACATTTTTTTCTTCGATTCGGTCCAATTTTGCTCCACATCGATCAGATTGACTTCCGGTTGCTGTATTAAGATCGAAAGCACCGACGGAACGTTTTAAAACTGTATTTTATGAAAAAAAAATTTTTAATTATAGAATTTTTTTAACAGGGAGATGTTTGTCACATTTTTTTTCTTCGATTCGGTCCAATTTTGCTCCACATCGATCAGATTGACTTCCGGTTGCTGTATTAAGATCGAATAGCACCGATGGAACGTTTTAAAATTGAAGTTTAGAAAAAAAAAATAATAATAGAATTTTGTTAACAGGGAGAACATTGTCACATTTTTTTTCTTCGATTCGGTCCAATTTTGCTCCACATCGATCAGATTGACTTCCGGTTGTTGTATTAAGATCGAATAGCACCGATGGAACGTTTTAAAATTGAAGTTTAGAAAAAAAAAATAATAGAATTTTGTTAACAGGGAGATGTTTGTCACATTTTTTTTTCTTCGATTTGGTCCAATTTTGCTCCACATCGATCAGATTGACTTCCGGTTGTTGTATTAAGATCGAATAGCACCGATGGAACGTTTTAAAATTGAAGTTTAGAAAAAAAAATTAATAATAGAATTTTGTTAACAGGGAGATGTTTGTCAATTTTTTTTTCTTCGATTTGGTCCAATTTTGCTCCACATCGATCAGATTGACTTCCGGTTGTTGTATTAAGATCGAATAGCACCGATGGAACGTTTTAAAATTGAAGTTTAGAAAAAAAAATTAATAATAGAATTTTGTTAACAGGGAGATGTTTGTCACATTTTTTTTCTTCGATTCGGTCCAATTTTGCTCCACATCGATCAGATTGACTTCCGGTTGTTGTATTAAGATCGAATAGCACCGACGGAACGTTTTAAAATTGAATTTTAGAAAAAAAAAATTTTTAATTGTAGAATTTTTTTTAACAGGGAGATGTTTGTCATTTTTTTTTCTTCGATTTGGTCCAATTTTGCTTCTCATCGATCAGATTGACTTCCGGTTGTTGTATTAAGATCGAATAGCACCGATGGAACGTTTTAAAATGGAAGTTTAGAAAAAAAATTTAATAATAGAATTTTGTTAACAGGGAAGTTAACAGGGATGTTTGTCACATTTTTTTTTCTTCGATTTGGTCCAATTTTGCTCCACATCGATCAGATTGACTTCCGGTTGTTGTATTAAGATCGAATAGCACCGATGGAACGTTTTAAAATTGAAGTTTAGAAAAAAAAAAATTAATAATAGAATTTTGTTAACAGGGAGATGTTTGTCACATTTTTTTTCTTCGATTCGGTCCAATTTTGCTCCACATCGATCAGATTGACTTCCGGTTGCTGTATTAAGATCGAATAGCACCGATGGAACGTTTTAAAATTGAAGTTTAGAAAAAAAAAAATAATAATAGAATTTTGTTAACAGGGAGATGTCACATTTTTTTGCTTCGATTCGGTCCAATTTTGCTCCACATCGATCAGATTGACTTCCGGTTGTTGTATTAAGATCGAATAGCACCGATAGAACGTTTTAAAATTGAAGTTTAGAAAAAAAAAATAATAATAGAATTTTGTTAACAGGGAGATGTTTGTCACATTTTTTTCTTCGATTCGGTCCAATTTTGCTCCACATCGATCAGATTGACTTCCGGTTGTTGTATTAAGATCGAATAGCACCGACGGAACGTTTTAAAATTGAATTATAGAAAAAAAAAATTTTAATTATAGAATTTTTTTCAACATAGAGATGTTTGTCAATTTTTTTTTCTTCGATTTGGTCCAATTTTGCTCCACATCGATCAGATTGACTTCCGGTTGTTGTATTAAGATCGAATAGCACCGATGGAACGTTTTAAAATTGAAGTTTAGAAAAAAAAATTAATAATAGAATTTTGTTAACATGGAGATGTTTGTCACATTTTTTTTCTTCGATTCGGTCCAATTTTGCTCCACATCGATCAGATTGACTTCCGGTTGTTGTATTAAGATCGAATAGCACCGACGGAACGTTTTAAACTGGAAGTTTAGAAAAAAAAATTAATAATAGAATTTTGTTAACTAGAATTTTGTTAATAGATGTTTGTCACATTTGTTTTCTTCGATTCGGTCCAATTTTGCTCCACATCGATCAGATTGACTTCCGGTTGTTGTATTAAGATCGAATAGCACCGATGGAACGTTTTAAAATTGAAGTTTAGAAAAAAAAATAATAATAGAATTTTGTTAACAGGGAGATGTTTGTCACATTTTTTTTCTTCGATTCGGTCCAATTTTGCTCCACATCGATCAGATTGACTTCCGGTTGTTGTATTAAGATCGAATAGCACCGACGGAACGTTTTAAAGTTGAATTTTAGAAAAAAAAAATTTTTATAGAATTTTTTTTAACAGGGAGATGTTTGTCAATTTTTTTTTCTTCGATTTGGTCCAATTTTGCTTCTCATCGATCAGATTGACTTCCGGTTGTTGTATTAAGATCGAATAGCACCGACGGAACGTTTTAAAATTGAATTTTATGAAAAAAAAAATTTTTTTAATTATTGAATTTTTTTAACAGGGAGATGTTTGTCACATTTTTTTTCTTCGATTCGGTCCAATTTTGCTCCACATCGATCAGATTGACTTCCGGTTGCTGTATTAAGATCGAATAGCACCGATGGAACGTTTTAAAATTGAAGTTTAGAAAAAAAAAATAATAATAGAATTTTGTTAACAGGGAGATTTGTCACATTTTTTTTTCTTCGATTTGGTCCAATTTTGCTCCACATCGATCAGATTGACTTCCTGTTGTTGTATTAAGATCGAATAGCACCGACGGAACGTTTTAAAATTGAATTTCATGAAAAAAATTTTTTTTTTAATTATAGAATTTTTTTAACTGGGGGATGTTTGTCACATTTTTTTTTTCTTCGATTTGGTCCAATTTTGCTCTACATCGATCAGATTGACTTCCGGTTGTTGTATTAAGATCGAATAGCACCGACGGAACGTTTTAAAATTGAATTTCATGAAAAAATTTTTTTTTTTAATTATAGAATTTTTTTAACTGGGGGATGTTTGTCACATTTTTTTTCTTCGATTTGGTCCAATTTTGCTCTACATCGATCAGATTGACTTCCGGTTGTTGTATTAAGATCGAATAGCACCGATGGAACGTTTTAAAATTGAAGTTTAGAAAATAAAATTAATAATAGAATTTTGTTAACAGGGAGATGTTTGTCACATTTTTTTTTTCTTCGATTTGGTCCAATTTTGCTCTACATCGATCAGATTGACTTCCGGTTGTTGTATTAAGATCGAATAGCACCGACGGAACGTTTTAAAATCGAATTTCATGAAAAATTTTTTTTTTTTAATTATAGAATTTTTTTAACTGGGAGATGTTTGTCACATTTTTTTTTTCTTCGATTTGGTCCAATTTTGCTCTACATCGATCAGATTGACTTCCGGTTGTTGTATTAAGATCGAATAACACCGATGGAACGTTTTAAAATTGAAGTTTAGAAAATAAAATTAATAATAGAATTTTGTTAACAGGGAGATGTTTGTCACATTTTTTTTCTTCGATTTGGTCCAATTTTGCTCCACATCGATCAGATTGACTTCCGGTTGTTGTATTAAGATCGAAAGCACCGACGGAACGTTTTAAAACTGAAATTTATGAAAAAAAATTTTTTAATTATAGAATTTTTTTAACAGGGAGATGTTTGTCACATTTTTTTTCTTCGATTCGGTCCAATTTTGCTCCACATCGATCAGATTGACTTCCGGTTGCTGTATTAAGATCGAATAGCACCGATGGAACGTTTTAAAATTGAAGTTTAGAAAAAAAAATAATAATAAAATTTTGTTAACAGGGAGATGTCACATTTTTTTTCTTCGATTCGGTCCAATTTTGCTCCACATCGATCAGATTGACTTCCGGTTGTTGTATTAAGATCGAATAGCACCGATAGAACGTTTTAAAATTGAAGTTTAGAAAAAAAAATTAATAATAGAATTTTGTTAACAGGGAGATGTTTGTCACATTTTTTTTTCTTCGATTTGGTCCAATTTTGCTCTACATCGATCAGATTGACTTCCGGTTGTTGTATTAAGATCGAATAGCACCGACGGAACGTTTTAAAATTGAATTTCATGAAAAATTTTTTTTTTTTAATTATAGAATTTTTTTAACTGGGGGATGTTTGTCACATTTTTTTTTCTTCGATTTGGTCCAATTTTGCTCTACATCGATCAGATTGACTTCCGGTTGTTGTATTAAGATCGAATAGCACCGATGGAACGTTTTAAAATTGAAGTTTAGAAAATAAAATTAATAATAGAGTTTTGTTAACAGTGAGATGTTTGTCACATTTTTTTTTCTTCGATTTGGTCCAATTTTGCTCCACATCGATCAGATCGACTTCCGGTTGTTGTATTAAGATCGAATAGCACCGATGGAACGTTTTAAAGTTGAAGTTTAGAAAAAAAAATTAATAATAGAATTTTGTTAACAGGGAGATGTTTGTCACATTTTTTTCTTCGATTCGGTCCAATTTTGCTCCACGTCGATCAGATTGACTTCAGGTTGTTGTATTAAGATCGAATAGCACCGACGGAACGTTTTAAAATTGAATTTTATGAAAAAATTTTTTTTTTAATTATTGAATTTTTTTAACACGGAGATGTTTGTCACATTTTTTTTTTCTTCGATTTTGTCCAATTTTGCTCTACATCGATCAGATTGACTTCCGGTTGTTGTATTAAGATCGAATAGCACCGATGGATCGTTTTAAAATTGAAGTTTAGAAAATAAAATTAATAATAGAATTTTGTTAACAGGGAGATGTTTGTCACATTTTTTTTTTCTTCGATTTGGTCCAATTTTGCTCTACATCGATCAGATTGACTTCCGGTTGTTGTATTAAGATCGAATAGCACCGACGGAACGTTTTAAAATTGAATTTCATGAAAAAATTTTTTTTTTTAATTATAGAATTTTTTTAACTGGGAGATGTTTGTCACATTTTTTTTTTCTTCGATTTGGTCCAATTTTGCTCTACATCGATCAGATTGACTTCCGGTTGTTGTATTAAGATCGAATAGCACCGATGGAACGTTTTAAAATTGAAGTTTAGAAAATAAAATTAATAATAGAATTTTGTTAACAGGGAGATGTTTGTCACATTTTTTTTTCTTCGATTTGGTCCAATTTTGCTCCACATCGATCAGATTGACTTCCGGTTGTTGTATTAAGATCGAATAGCACCGATAGAACGTTTTAAAATTGAAGTTTAGAAAAAAAAATTAATAATAGAATTTTGTTAACAGGGAGATGTTTGTCACATTTTTTTTTCTTCGATTTGGTCCAATTTTGCTCCACATCGATCAGATTGACTTCCGGTTGTTGTATTAAGATCGAATAGCACCGATGGAACGTTTTAAAATTGAAGTTTAGAAAAAAAAATTAATAATAAAATTTTGTTAACAGGGAGATGTTTGTCACATTTTTTTCTTCGATTCGGTCCAATTTTGCTCCACGTCGATCAGATTGACTTCCGGTTGTTGTATTAAGATCGAATAGCACCGACGGAACGTTTTAAAATTGAAGTTTTAAAAAAAAATTAATAATAGAATTTTGTTAACAGGGAGATGTTTGTCACATTTTTTTTCTTCGATTCGGTCCAATTTTGCTCCACATCGATCAGATTGACTTCCGGTTGCTGTATTAAGATCGAATAGCACCGATGGAACGTTTTAAAATTGAAGTTTAGAAAAAAAAATAATAATAGAATTTTGTTAACAGGGAGAACATTGTCACATTTTTTTTCTTCGATTCGGTCCAATTTTGCTCCACATCGATCAGATTGACTTCCGGTTGTTGTATTAAGATCGAATAGCACCGATGGAACGTTTTAAAATTGAAGTTTAGAAAAAAAAAATAATAGAATTTTGTTAACAGGGAGATGTTTGTCACATTTTTTTTTCTTCGATTTGGTCCAATTTTGCTCCACATCGATCAGATTGACTTCCGGTTGTTGTATTAAGATCGAATAGCACCGATGGAACGTTTTAAAATTGAAGTTTAGAAAAAAAAATTAATAATAGAATTTTGTTAACAGGGAGATGTTTGTCAATTTTTTTTTCTTCGATTTGGTCCAATTTTGCTCCACATCGATCAGATTGACTTCCGGTTGTTGTATTAAGATCGAATAGCACCGATGGAACGTTTTAAAATTGAAGTTTAGAAAAAAAAATTAATAATAGAATTTTGTTAACAGGGAGATGTTTGTCACATTTTTTTTCTTCGATTCGGTCCAATTTTGCTCCACATCGATCAGATTGACTTCCGGTTGTTGTATTAAGATCGAATAGCACCGATGGAACGTTTTAAAATGGAAGTTTAGAAAAAAAATTTAATAATAGAATTTTGTTAACAGGGAAGTTAACAGGGATGTTTGTCACATTTTTTTTTCTTCGATTTGGTCCAATTTTGCTCCACATCGATCAGATTGACTTCCGGTTGTTGTATTAAGATCGAATAGCACCGATGGAACGTTTTAAAATTGAAGTTTAGAAAAAAAAAATTAATAATAGAATTTTGTTAACAGGGAGATGTTTGTCACATTTTTTTTCTTCGATTCGGTCCAATTTTGCTCCACATCGATCAGATTGACTTCCGGTTGCTGTATTAAGATCGAATAGCACCGATGGAACGTTTTAAAATTGAAGTTTAGAAAAAAAAAAAATAATAATAGAATTTTGTTAACAGGGAGATGTCACATTTTTTTGCTTCGATTCGGTCCAATTTTGCTCCACATCGATCAGATTGACTTCCGGTTGTTGTATTAAGATCGAATAGCACCGATAGAACGTTTTAAAATTGAAGTTTAGAAAAAAAAATTAATAATAGAATTTTGTTAACAGGGAGATGTTTGTCACATTTTTTTCTTCGATTCGGTCCAATTTTGCTCCACATCGATCAGATTGACTTCCGGTTGTTGTATTAAGATCGAATAGCACCGACGGAACGTTTTAAAATTGAATTATAGAAAAAAAAAATTTTAATTATAGAATTTTTTTCAACAGGGAGATGTTTGTCAATTTTTTTTTCTTCGATTTGGTCCAATTTTGCTCCACATCGATCAGATTGACTTCCGGTTGTTGTATTAAGATCGAATAGCACCGATGGAACGTTTTAAAATTGAAGTTTAGAAAAAAAAATTAATAATAGAATTTTGTTAACATGGAGATGTTTGTCACATTTTTTTTCTTCGATTCGGTCCAATTTTGCTCCACATCGATCAGATTGACTTCCGGTTGTTGTATTAAGATCGAATAGCACCGACGGAACGTTTTAAACTGGAAGTTTAGAAAAACAAATTAATAATAGAATTTTGTTAACTAGAATTTTGTTAGATGTTTGTCACATTTGTTTTCTTCGATTCGGTCCAATTTTGCTCCACATCGATCAGACTGACTTCCGGTTGTTGTATTAAGATCGAATAGCACCGATGGAACGTTTTAAAATTGAAGTTTAGAAAAAAAAATAATAATAGAATTTTGTTAACAGGGAGATGTTTGTCACATTTTTTTTCTTCGATTCGGTCCAATTTTGCTCCACATCGATCAGATTGACTTCCGGTTGTTGTATTAAGATCGAATAGCACCGACGGAACGTTTTAAAGTTGAATTTTAGAAAAAAAAAAATTTTTATAGAATTTTTTTTAACAGGGAGATGTTTGTCAATTTTTTTTTCTTCGATTTGGTCCAATTTTGCTTCTCATCGATCAGATTGACTTCCGGTTGTTGTATTAAGATCGAATAGCACCGACGGAACGTTTTAAAATTGAATTTTATGAAAAAAAATTTTTTTTTAATTATTGAATTTTTTTAACAGGGAGATGTTTGTCACATTTTTTTTCTTCGATTCGGTCCAATTTTGCTCCACATCGATCAGATTGACTTCCGGTTGCTGTATTAAGATCGAATAGCACCGATGGAACGTTTTAAAATTGAAGTTTAGAAAAAAAAAATAATAATAGAATTTTGTTAACAGGGAGATGTCACATTTTTTTTCTTCGATTCGGTCCAATTTTGCTCCACATCGATCAGATTGACTTCCGGTTGTTGTATTAAGATCGAATAGCACCGATGGAACGTTTTAAAATTGAAGTTTAGAAAAAAAAATTAATAATAGAATTTTGTTAACAGGGAGATTTGTCACATTTTTTTTTCTTCGATTTGGTCCAATTTTGCTCCACATCGATCAGATTGACTTCCGGTTGTTGTATTAAGATCGAATAGCACCGACGGAACGTTTTAAAATTGAATTTCATGAAAAAAAATTTTTTTTTAATTATAGAATTTTTTTAACTGGGGGATGTTTGTCACATTTTTTTTTCTTCGATTTGGTCCAATTTTGCTCTACATCGATCAGATTGACTTCCGGTTGTTGTATTAAGATCGAATAGCACCGACGGAACGTTTTAAAATTGAATTTCATGAAAAAAATTTTTTTTTTAATTATAGAATTTTTTTAACTGGGGGATGTTTGTCACATTTTTTTTCTTCGATTTGGTCCAATTTTGCTCTACATCGATCAGATTGACTTCCGGTTGTTGTATTAAGATCGAATAGCACCGATGGAACGTTTTAAAATTGAAGTTTAGAAAATAAAATTAATAATAGAATTTTGTTAACAGGGAGATGTTTGTCACATTTTTTTTTTCTTCGATTTGGTCCAATTTTGCTCTACATCGATCAGATTGACTTCCGGTTGTTGTATTAAGATCGAATAGCACCGACGGAACGTTTTAAAATTGAATTTCATGAAAAAAATTTTTTTTTTAATTATAGAATTTTTTTAACTGGGAGATGTTTGTCACATTTTTTTTTTCTTCGATTTGGTCCAATTTTGCTCTACATCGATCAGATTGACTTCCGGTTGTTGTATTAAGATCGAATAGCACCGATGGAACGTTTTAAAATTGAAGTTTAGAAAATAAAATTAATAATAGAATTTTGTTAACAGGGAGACGTTTGTCACATTTTTTTTTCTTCGATTTGGTCCAATTTTGCTCCACATCGATCAGATTGACTTCCGGTTGTTGTATTAAGATCGAATAGCACCGATAGAACGTTTTAAAATTGAAGTTTAGAAAAAAAAATTAATAATAGAATTTTGTTAACAGGGAGATGTTTGTCACATTTTTTTTTCTTCGATTTGGTCCAATTTTGCTCCACATCGATCAGATTGACTTCCGGTTGTTGTATTAAGATCGAATAGCACCGATGGAACGTTTTAAAATTGAAGTTTAGAAAAAAAAATTAATAATAAAATTTTGTTAACAGGGGGATGTTTGTCACATTTTTTTCTTCGATTCGGTCCAATTTTGCTCCACGTCGATCAGATTGACTTCCGGTTGTTGTATTAAGATCGAATAGCACCGACGGAACGTTTTAAAATTGAAGTTTTAAAAAAAAATTAATAATAGAATTTTGTTAACAGGGAGATGTTTGTCACATTTTTTTTCTTCGATTCGGTCCAATTTTGCTCCACATCGATCAGATTGACTTCCGGTTGCTGTATTAAGATCTAATAGCACCGATGGAACGTTTTAAAATTGAAGTTTAGAAAAAAAAAATAATAATAGAATTTTGTTAACAGGGAGAACATTGTCACATTTTTTTTCTTCGATTCGGTCCAATTTTGCTCCACATCGATCAGATTGACTTCCGGTTGTTGTATTAAGATCGAATAGCACCGATGGAACGTTTTAAAATTGAAGTTTAGAAAAAAAAAATAATAGAATTTTGTTAACAGGGAGATGTTTGTCACATTTTTTTTTCTTCGATTTGGTCCAATTTTGCTCCACATCGATCAGATTGACTTCCGGTTGTTGTATTAAGATCGAATAGCACCGATGGAACGTTTTAAAATTGAAGTTTAGAAAAAAAAAATTAATAATAGAATTTTGTTAACAGGGAGATGTTTGTCAATTTTTTTTTCTTCGATTTGGTCCAATTTTGCTCCACATCGATCAGATTGACTTCCGGTTGTTGTATTAAGATCGAATAGCACCGATGGAACGTTTTAAAATTGAAGTTTAGAAAAAAAAATTAATAATAGAATTTTGTTAACAGGGAGATGTTTGTCACATTTTTTTTCTTCGATTCGGTCCAATTTTGCTCCACATCGATCAGATTGACTTCCGGTTGTTGTATTAAGATCGAATAGCACCGATGGAACGTTTTAAAATTGAAGTTTAGAAAAAAAAAATTAATAATAGAATTTTGTTAACAGGGAAGTTAACAGGGATGTTTGTCACATTTTTTTTTCTTCGATTTGGTCCAATTTTGCTCCACATCGATCAGATTGACTTCCGGTTGTTGTATTAAGATCGAATAGCACCGATGGAACGTTTTAAAATTGAAGTTTAGAAAAAAAAAATTAATAATAGAATTTTGTTAACAGGGAGATGTTTGTCACATTTTTTTTCTTCGATTCGGTCCAATTTTGCTCCACATCGATCAGATTGACTTCCGGTTGCTGTATTAAGATCGAATAGCACCGATGGAACGTTTTAAAATTGAAGTTTAGAAAAAAAAAAAATAATAATAGAATTTTGTTAACAGGGAGATGTCACATTTTTTTGCTTCGATTCGGTCCAATTTTGCTCCACATCGATCAGATTGACTTCCGGTTGTTGTATTAAGATCGAATAGCACCGATAGAACGTTTTAAAATTGAAGTTTAGAAAAAAAAATTAATAATAGAATTTTGTTAACAGGGAGATGTTTGTCACATTTTTTTCTTCGATTCGGTCCAATTTTGCTCCACATCGATCAGATTGACTTCCGGTTGTTGTATTAAGATCGAATAGCACCGACGGAACGTTTTAAAATTGAATTATAGAAAAAAATAATTTTAATTATAGAATTTTTTTCAACAGGGAGATGTTTGTCAATTTTTTTTTCTTCGATTTGGTCCAATTTTGCTCCACATCGATCAGATTGACTTCCGGTTGTTGTATTAAGATCGAATAGCACCGATGGAACGTTTTAAAATTGAAGTTTAGAAAAAAAAATTAATAATAGAATTTTGTTAACATGGAGATGTTTGTCACATTTTTTTTCTTCGATTCGGTCCAATTTTGCTCCACATCGATCAGATTGACTTCCGGTTGTTGTATTAAGATCGAATAGCACCGACGGAACGTTTTAAACTGGAAGTTTAGAAAAAAAAATTAATAATAGAATTTTGTTAACTAGAATTTTGTTAGATGTTTGTCACATTTGTTTATTCGATTCGGTCCAATTTTGCTCCACATCGATCAGATTGACTTCCGGTTGTTGTATTAAGATCGAATAGCACCGATGGAACGTTTTAAAATTGAAGTTTAGAAAAAAAAATAATAATAGAATTTTGTTAACAGGGAGATGTTTGTCACATTTTTTTTCTTCGATTCGGTCCAATTTTGCTCCACATCGATCAGATTGACTTCCGGTTGTGTATTAAGATCGAATAGCACCGACGGAACGTTTTAAAGTTGAATTTTAGAAAAAAAAAAAATTTTTATAGAATTTTTTTTAACAGGGAGATGTTTGTCAATTTTTTTTTCTTCGATTTGGTCCAATTTTGCTTCTCATCGATCAGATTGACTTCCGGTTGTTGTATTAAGATCGAATAGCACCGACGGAACGTTTTAAAATTGAATTTTATGAAAAAAAAATTTTTTTAATTATTGAATTTTTTTAACAGGGAGATGTTTGTCACATTTTTTTTCTTCGATTCGGTCCAATTTTGCTCCACATCGATCAGATTGACTTCCGGTTGCTGTATTAAGATCGAATAGCACCGATGGAACGTTTTAAAAATTGAAGTTTAGAAAAAAAAAATAATAATAGAATTTTGTTAACAGGGAGATGTCACATTTTTTTTCTTCGATTCGGTCCAATTTTGCTCCACATCGATCAGATTGACTTCCGGTTGCTGTATTAAGATCGAATAGCACCGATGGAACGTTTTAAAATTGAAGTTTAGAAAAAAAAAATAATAATAGAATTTTGTTAACAGGGAGATGTCACATTTTTTTTCTTCGATTCGGTCCAATTTTGCTCCACATCGATCAGATTGACTTCCGGTTGTTGTATTAAGATCGAATAGCACCGATGGAACGTTTTAAAATTGAAGTTTAGAAAAAAAAATTAATAATAGAATTTTGTTAACAGGGAGATTTGTCACATTTTTTTTCTTCGATTTGGTCCAATTTTGCTCCACATCGATCAGATTGACTTCCGGTTGTTGTATTAAGATCGAATAGCACCGACGGAACGTTTTAAAATTGAATTTCATGAAAAAATTTTTTTTTTAATTATAGAATTTTTTTAACTGGGGGATGTTTGTCACATTTTTTTTCTTCGATTTGGTCCAATTTTGCTCTACATCGATCAGATTGACTTCCGGTTGTTGTATTAAGATCGAATAGCACCGATGGAACGTTTTAAAATTGAAGTTTAGAAAAAAAAAATTAATAATAGAATTTTGTTAACAGGGAGATGTTTGTCACATTTTTTTCTTCGATTCGGTCCAATTTTGCTCCACATCGATCAGATTGACTTCCGGTTGCTGTATTAAGATCGAAAGCACCGACGGAACGTTTTAAAACTGTATTTTATGAAAAAAAAAATTTTAATTATAGAATTTTTTTAACAGGGAGATGTTTGTCACATTTTTTTTCTTCGATTCGGTCCAATTTTGCTCCACATCGATCAGATTGACTTCCGGTTGCTGTATTAAGATCGAATAGCACCGATGGAACGTTTTAAAATTGAAGTTTAGAAAAAAAAAATAATAGAATTTTGTTAACAGGGAGAACATTGTCACATTTTTTTTCTTCGATTCGGTCCAATTTTGCTCCACATCGATCAGATTGACTTCCGGTTGTTGTATTAAGATCGAATAGCACCGATGGAACGTTTTAAAATTGAAGTTTAGAAAAAAAAAAATAATAGAATTTTGTTAACAGGGAGATGTTTGTCACATTTTTTTTCTTCGATTTGGTCCAATTTTGCTCCACATCGATCAGATTGACTTCCGGTTGTTGTATTAAGATCGAATAGCACCGATGGAACGTTTTAAAATTGAAGTTTAGAAAAAAAAATTAATAATAGAATTTTGTTAACAGGGAGATGTTTGTCAATTTTTTTTTCTTCGATTTGGTCCAATTTTGCTCCACATCGATCAGATTGACTTCCGGTTGTTGTATTAAGATGGAATAGCACCGATGGAACGTTTTAAAATTGAAGTTTAGAAAAAAAAATTAATAATAGAATTTTGTTAACAGGGAGATGTTTGTCACATTTTTTTTCTTCGATTCGGTCCAATTTTGCTCCACATCGATCAGATTGACTTCCGGTTGTTGTATTAAGATCGAATAGCACCGACGGAACGTTTTAAAATTGAATTTTAGAAAAAAAAAATTTTTAATTGTAGAATTTTTTTAACAGGGAGATGTTTGTCAATTTTTTTTTCTTCGATTTGGTCCAATTTTGCTTCTCATCGATCAGATTGACTTCGGTTGTTGTATTAAGATCGAATAGCACCGACGGAACGTTTTAAAATTGAATTTTATGAAAAAAAAAATTTTTTTAATTATTGAATTTTTTTAACAGGGAGATGTTTGTCACATTTTTTTTCTTCGATTCGGTCCAATTTTGCTCCACATCGATCAGATTGACTTCCGGTTGCTGTATTAAGATCGAATAGCACCGATGGAACGTTTTAAAATTGAAGTTTAGAAAAAAAAAATAATAATAGAATTTTGTTAACAGGGAGATGTCACATTTTTTTTCTTCGATTCGGTCCAATTTTGCTCCACATCGATCAGATTGACTTCCGGTTGTTGTATTAAGATCGAATAGCACCGATGGAACGTTTTAAAATTGAAGTTTAGAAAAAAAAATTAATAATAGAATTTTGTTAACAGGGAGATTTGTCACATTTTTTTTTCTTCGATTTGGTCCAATTTTGCTCCACATCGATCAGATTGACTTCCGGTTGTTGTATTAAGATCGAATAGCACCGACGGAACGTTTTAAAATTGAATTTCATGAAAAAATTTTTTTTTTAATTATAGAATTTTTTTAACTGGGGGATGTTTGTCACATTTTTTTTTCTTCGATTTGGTCCAATTTTGCTCTACATCGATCAGATTGACTTCCGGTTGTTGTATTAAGATCGAATAGCACCGATGGAACGTTTTAAAATTGAAGTTTAGAAAAAAAAAATTAATAATAGAATTTTGTTAACAGGGAGATGTTTGTCACATTTTTTTCTTCGATTCGGTCCAATTTTGCTCCACATCGATCAGATTGACTTCCGGTTGCTGTATTAAGATCGAAAGCACCGACGGAACGTTTTAAAACTGTATTTTATGAAAAAAAAATTTTTAATTATAGAATTTTTTTAACAGGGAGATGTTTGTCACATTTTTTTTCTTCGATTCGGTCCAATTTTGCTCCACATCGATCAGATTGACTTCCGGTTGCTGTATTAAGATCGAATAGCACCGATGGAACGTTTTAAAATTGAAGTTTAGAAAAAAAAAATAATAGAATTTTGTTAACAGGGAGAACATTGTCACATTTTTTTTCTTCGATTCGGTCCAATTTTGCTCCACATCGATCAGATTGACTTCCGGTTGTTGTATTAAGATCGAATAGCACCGATGGAACGTTTTAAAATTGAAGTTTAGAAAAAAAAAATAATAGAATTTTGTTAACAGGGAGATGTTTGTCACATTTTTTTTCTTCGATTTGGTCCAATTTTGCTCTACATCGATCAGATTGACTTCCGGTTGTTGTATTAAGATCGAATAGCACCGATGGAACGTTTTAAAATTGAAGTTTAGAAAATAAAATTAATAATAGAATTTTGTTAACAGGGAGATGTTTGTCACATTTTTTTTTTCTTCGATTTGGTCCAATTTGCTCTACATCGATCAGATTGACTTCCGGTTGTTGTATTAAGATCGAATAGCACCGACGGAACGTTTTAAAATCGAATTTCATGAAAAATTTTTTTTTTTAATTATAGAATTTTTTTAACTGGGAGATGTTTGTCACATTTTTTTTTTCTTCGATTTGGTCCAATTTTGCTCTACATCGATCAGATTGACTTCCGGTTGTTGTATTAAGATCGAATAACACCGATGGAACGTTTTAAAATTGAAGTTTAGAAAATAAAATTAATAATAGAATTTTGTTAACAGGGAGATGTTTGTCACATTTTTTTTCTTCGATTTGGTCCAATTTTGCTCCACATCGATCAGATTGACTTCCGGTTGTTGTATTAAGATCGAAAGCACCGACGGAACGTTTTAAAACTGAAATTTATGAAAAAAAATTTTTTAATTATAGAATTTTTTTAACAGGGAGATGTTTGTCACATTTTTTTTCTTCGATTCGGTCCAATTTTGCTCCACATCGATCAGATTGACTTCCGGTTGCTGTATTAAGATCGAATAGCACCGATGGAACGTTTTAAAATTGAAGTTTAGAAAAAAAAATAATAATAAAATTTTGTTAACAGGGAGATGTCACATTTTTTTCTTCGATTCGGTCCAATTTTGCTCCACATCGATCAGATTGACTTCCGGTTGTTGTATTAAGATCGAATAGCACCGATAGAACGTTTTAAAATTGAAGTTTAGAAAAAAAAAATTAATAATAGAATTTTGTTAACAGGAGATGTTTGTCACATTTTTTTTTCTTCGATTTGGTCCAATTTTGCTCTACATCGATCAGATTGACTTCCGGTTGTTGTATTAAGATCGAATAGCACCGACGGAACGTTTTAAAATTGAATTTCATGAAAATTTTTTTTTTTTAATTATAGAATTTTTTTAACTGGGGGATGTTTGTCACATTTTTTTTTCTTCGATTTGGTCCAATTTTGCTCTACATCGATCAGATTGACTTCCGGTTGTTGTATTAAGATCGAATAGCACCGATGGAACGTTTTAAAATTGAAGTTTAGAAAATAAAATTAATAATAGAGTTTTGTTAACAGTGAGATGTTTGTCACATTTTTTTTCTTCGATTTGGTCCAATTTTGCTCCACATCGATCAGATCGACTTCCGGTTGTTGTATTAAGATCGAATAGCACCGATGGAACGTTTAAAATTGAAGTTTAGAAAAAAAAAATAATAATAGAATTTTGTTAACAGGGAGAACATTGTCACATTTTTTTTCTTCGATTCGGTCCAATTTTGCTCCACATCGATCAGATTGACTTCCGGTTGTTGTATTAAGATCGAATAGCACCGATGGAACGTTTAAAATTGAAGTTTAGAAAAAAAAAATAATAGAATTTTGTTAACAGGGAGATGTTTGTCACATTTTTTTTTCTTCGATTTGGTCCAATTTTGCTCCACATCGATCAGATTGACTTCCGGTTGTTGTATTAAGATCGAATAGCACCGATGGAACGTTTTAAAATTGAAGTTTAGAAAAAAAAAATTAATAATAGAATTTTGTTAACAGGGAGATGTTTGTCAATTTTTTTTTCTTCGATTTGGTCCAATTTTGCTCCACATCGATCAGATTGACTTCCGGTTGTTGTATTAAGATCGAATAGCACCGATGGAACGTTTTAAAATTGAAGTTTAGAAAAAAAAATTAATAATAGAATTTTGTTAACAGGGAGATGTTTGTCACATTTTTTTTCTTCGATTCGGTCCAATTTTGCTCCACATCGATCAGATTGACTTCCGGTTGTTGTATTAAGATCGAATAGCACCGATGGAACGTTTTAAAATTGAAGTTTAGAAAAAAAAAATTAATAATAGAATTTTGTTAACAGGGAAGTTAACAGGGATGTTTGTCACATTTTTTTTTCTTCGATTTGGTCCAATTTTGCTCCACATCGATCAGATTGACTTCCGGTTGTTGTATTAAGATCGAATAGCACCGATGGAACGTTTTAAAATTGAAGTTTAGAAAAAAAAAATTAATAATAGAATTTTGTTAACAGGGAGATGTTTGTCACATTTTTTTTCTTCGATTCGGTCCAATTTTGCTCCACATCGATCAGATTGACTTCCGGTTGCTGTATTAAGATCGAATAGCACCGATGGAACGTTTTAAAATTGAAGTTTAGAAAAAAAAAAAATAATAATAGAATTTTGTTAACAGGGAGATGTCACATTTTTTTGCTTCGATTCGGTCCAATTTTGCTCCACATCGATCAGATTGACTTCCGGTTGTTGTATTAAGATCGAATAGCACCGATAGAACGTTTTAAAATTGAAGTTTAGAAAAAAAAATTAATAATAGAATTTTGTTAACAGGGAGATGTTTGTCACATTTTTTTCTTCGATTCGGTCCAATTTTGCTCCACATCGATCAGATTGACTTCCGGTTGTTGTATTAAGATCGAATAGCACCGACGGAACGTTTTAAAATTGAATTATAGAAAAAAATAATTTTAATTATAGAATTTTTTTCAACAGGGAGATGTTTGTCAATTTTTTTTTTCTTCGATTTGGTCCAATTTTGCTCCACATCGATCAGATTGACTTCCGGTTGTTGTATTAAGATCGAATAGCACCGATGGAACGTTTTAAAATTGAAGTTTAGAAAAAAAAATTAATAATAGAATTTTGTTAACATGGAGATGTTTGTCACATTTTTTTTCTTCGATTCGGTCCAATTTTGCTCCACATCGATCAGATTGACTTCCGGTTGTTGTATTAAGATCGAATAGCACCGACGGAACGTTTTAAACTGGAAGTTTAGAAAAAAAAATTAATAATAGAATTTTGTTAACTAGAATTTTGTTAGATGTTTGTCACATTTGTTTTATTCGATTCGGTCCAATTTTGCTCCACATCGATCAGATTGACTTCCGGTTGTTGTATTAAGATCGAATAGCACCGATGGAACGTTTTAAAATTGAAGTTTAGAAAAAAAAATAATAATAGAATTTTGTTAACAGGGAGATGTTTGTCACATTTTTTTTCTTCGATTCGTCCAATTTTGCTCCACATCGATCAGATTGACTTCCGGTTGTGTATTAAGATCGAATAGCACCGACGGAACGTTTTAAAGTTGAATTTTAGAAAAAAAAAAATTTTTATAGAATTTTTTTTAACAGGGAGATGTTTGTCAATTTTTTTTCTTCGATTTGGTCCAATTTTGCTTCTCATCGATCAGATTGACTTCCGGTTGTTGTATTAAGATCGAATAGCACCGACGGAACGTTTTAAAATTGAATTTTATGAAAAAAAAATTTTTTTAATTATTGAATTTTTTTAACAGGGAGATGTTTGTCACATTTTTTTTCTTCGATTCGGTCCAATTTTGCTCCACATCGATCAGATTGACTTCCGGTTGCTGTATTAAGATCGAATAGCACCGATGGAACGTTTTAAAATTGAAGTTTAGAAAAAAAAAATAATAATAGAATTTTGTTAACAGGGAGATGTCACATTTTTTTTCTTCGATTCGGTCCAATTTTGCTCCACATCGATCAGATTTGACTTCCGGTTGCTGTATTAAGATCGAATAGCACCGATGGAACGTTTTAAAATTGAAGTTTAGAAAAAAAAAATAATAATAGAATTTTGTTAACAGGGAGATGTCACATTTTTTTTCTTCGATTCGGTCCAATTTTGCTCCACATCGATCAGATTGACTTCCGGTTGTTGTATTAAGATCGAATAGCACCGATGGAACGTTTTAAAATTGAAGTTTAGAAAAAAAAATTAATAATAGAATTTTGTTAACAGGGAGATTTGTCACATTTTTTTTTCTTCGATTTGGTCCAATTTTGCTCCACATCGATCAGATTGACTTCCGGTTGTTGTATTAAGATCGAATAGCACCGACGGAACGTTTTAAAATTGAATTTCATGAAAAAATTTTTTTTTTAATTATAGAATTTTTTTAACTGGGGGATGTTTGTCACATTTTTTTTTCTTCGATTTGGTCCAATTTTGCTCTACATCGATCAGATTGACTTCCGGTTGTTGTATTAAGATCGAATAGCACCGATGGAACGTTTTAAAATTGAAGTTTAGAAAAAAAAAATTAATAATAGAATTTTGTTAACAGGGAGATGTTTGTCACATTTTTTTCTTCGATTCGGTCCAATTTTGCTCCACATCGATCAGATTGACTTCCGGTTGCTGTATTAAGATCGAAAGCACCGACGGAACGTTTTAAAACTGTATTTTATGAAAAAAAAATTTTTAATTATAGAATTTTTTAACAGGGAGATGTTTGTCACATTTTTTTTCTTCGATTCGGTCCAATTTTGCTCCACATCGATCAGATTGACTTCCGGTTGCTGTATTAAGATCGAATAGCACCGATGGAACGTTTTAAAATTGAAGTTTAGAAAAAAAAAATAATAGAATTTTGTTAACAGGGAGAACATTGTCACATTTTTTTTCTTCGATTCGGTCCAATTTTGCTCCACATCGATCAGATTGACTTCCGGTTGTTGTATTAAGATCGAATAGCACCGATGGAACGTTTTAAAATTGAAGTTTAGAAAAAAAAAATAATAGAATTTTGTTAACAGGGAGATGTTTGTCACATTTTTTTTTCTTCGATTTGGTCCAATTTTGCTCCACATCGATCAGATTGACTTCCGGTTGTTGTATTAAGATCGAATAGCACCGATGGAACGTTTTAAAATTGAAGTTTAGAAAAAAAAATTAATAATAGAATTTTGTTAACAGGGAGATGTTTGTCAATTTTTTTTTCTTCGATTTGGTCCAATTTTGCTCCACATCGATCAGATTGACTTCCGGTTGTTGTATTAAGATGGAATAGCACCGATGGAACGTTTTAAAATTGAAGTTTAGAAAAAAAAATTAATAATAGAATTTTGTTAACAGGGAGATGTTTGTCACATTTTTTTTCTTCGATTCGGTCCAATTTTGCTCCACATCGATCAGATTGACTTCCGGTTGTTGTATTAAGATCGAATAGCACCGACGGAACGTTTTAAAATTGAATTTTAGAAAAAAAAAATTTTTAATTGTAGAATTTTTTTTAACAGGGAGATGTTTGTCAATTTTTTTTTCTTCGATTTGGTCCAATTTTGCTTCTCATCGATCAGATTGACTTCCGGTTGTTGTATTAAGATCGAATAGCACCGACGGAACGTTTTAAAATTGAATTTTATGAAAAAAAAAATTTTTTTAATTATTGAATTTTTTTAACAGGGAGATGTTTGTCACATTTTTTTTCTTCGATTCGGTCCAATTTTGCTCCACATCGATCAGATTGACTTCCGGTTGCTGTATTAAGATCGAATAGCACCGATGGAACGTTTTAAAATTGAAGTTTAGAAAAAAAAAATAATAATAGAATTTTGTTAACAGGGAGATGTCACATTTTTTTTCTTCGATTCGGTCCAATTTTGCTCCACATCGATCAGATTGACTTCCGGTTGTTGTATTAAGATCGAATAGCACCGATGGAACGTTTTAAAATTGAAGTTTAGAAAAAAAAATTAATAATAGAATTTTGTTAACAGGGAGATTTGTCACATTTTTTTTTCTTCGATTTGGTCCAATTTTGCTCCACATCGATCAGATTGACTTCCGGTTGTTGTATTAAGATCGAATAGCACCGACGGAACGTTTTAAAATTGAATTTCATGAAAAAATTTTTTTTTTAATTATAGAATTTTTTTAACTGGGGGATGTTTGTCACATTTTTTTTTCTTCGATTTGGTCCAATTTTGCTCTACATCGATCAGATTGACTTCCGGTTGTTGTATTAAGATCGAATAGCACCGATGGAACGTTTTAAAATTGAAGTTTAGAAAAAAAAAATTAATAATAGAATTTTGTTAACAGGGAGATGTTTGTCACATTTTTTTCTTCGATTCGGTCCAATTTTGCTCCACATCGATCAGATTGACTTCCGGTTGCTGTATTAAGATCGAAAGCACCGACGGAACGTTTTAAAACTGTATTTTATGAAAAAAAAATTTTTAATTATAGAATTTTTTTAACAGGGAGATGTTTGTCACATTTTTTTTCTTCGATTCGGTCCAATTTTGCTCCACATCGATCAGATTGACTTCCGGTTGCTGTATTAAGATCGAATAGCACCGATGGAACGTTTTAAAATTGAAGTTTAGAAAAAAAAAATAATAGAATTTTGTTAACAGGGAGAACATTGTCACATTTTTTTTCTTCGATTCGGTCCAATTTTGCTCCACATCGATCAGATTGACTTCCGGTTGTTGTATTAAGATCGAATAGCACCGATGGAACGTTTTAAAATTGAAGTTTAGAAAAAAAAAATAATAGAATTTTGTTAACAGGGAGATGTTTGTCACATTTTTTTTCTTCGATTTGGTCCAATTTTGCTCTACATCGATCAGATTGACTTCCGGTTGTTGTATTAAGATCGAATAGCACCGATGGAACGTTTTAAAATTGAAGTTTAGAAAATAAAATTAATAATAGAATTTTGTTAACAGGGAGATGTTTGTCACATTTTTTTTTTCTTCGATTTGGTCCAATTTTGCTCTACATCGATCAGATTGACTTCCGGTTGTTGTATTAAGATCGAATAGCACCGACGGAACGTTTTAAAATCGAATTTCATGAAAAAATTTTTTTTTTTAATTATAGAATTTTTTTAACTGGGAGATGTTTGTCACATTTTTTTTTTCTTCGATTTGGTCCAATTTTGCTCTACATCGATCAGATTGACTTCCGGTTGTTGTATTAAGATCGAATAACACCGATGGAACGTTTTAAAATTGAAGTTTAGAAAATAAAATTAATAATAGAATTTTGTTAACAGGGAGATGTTTGTCACATTTTTTTTCTTCGATTTGGTCCAATTTTGCTCCACATCGATCAGATTGACTTCCGGTTGTTGTATTAAGATCGAAAGCACCGACGGAACGTTTTAAAACTGAAATTTATGAAAAAAAATTTTTTAATTATAGAATTTTTTTAACAGGGAGATGTTTGTCACATTTTTTTTCTTCGATTCGGTCCAATTTTGCTCCACATCGATCAGATTGACTTCCGGTTGCTGTATTAAGATCGAATAGCACCGATGGAACGTTTTAAAATTGAAGTTTAGAAAAAAAAATAATAATAAAATTTTGTTAACAGGGAGATGTCACATTTTTTTTCTTCGATTCGGTCCAATTTTGCTCCACATCGATCAGATTGACTTCCGGTTGTTGTATTAAGATCGAATAGCACCGATAGAACGTTTTAAAATTGAAGTTTAGAAAAAAAAATTAATAATAGAATTTTGTTAACAGGGAGATGTTTGTCACATTTTTTTTTCTTCGATTTGGTCCAATTTTGCTCTACATCGATCAGATTGACTTCCGGTTGTTGTATTAAGATCGAATAGCACCGACGGAACGTTTTAAAATTGAATTTCATGAAAATTTTTTTTTTTTTAATTATAGAATTTTTTTAACTGGGGGATGTTTGTCACATTTTTTTTTCTTCGATTTGGTCCAATTTTGCTCTACATCGATCAGATTGACTTCCGGTTGTTGTATTAAGATCGAATAGCACCGATGGAACGTTTTAAAATTGAAGTTTAGAAAATAAAATTAATAATAGAGTTTTGTTAACAGTGAGATGTTTGTCACATTTTTTTTTCTTCGATTTGGTCCAATTTTGCTCCACATCGATCAGATCGACTTCCGGTTGTTGTATTAAGATCGAATAGCACCGATGGAACGTTTTAAAGTTGAAGTTTAGAAAAAAAAATTAATAATAGAATTTTGTTAACAGGGAGATGTTTGTCACATTTTTTTCTTCGATTCGGTCCAATTTTGCTCCACGTCGATCAGATTGACTTCAGGTTGTTGTATTAAGATCGAATAGCACCGACGGAACGTTTTAAAATTGAATTTTATGAAAAAATTTTTTTTTTTAATTATTGAATTTTTTTAACACGGAGATGTTTGTCACATTTTTTTTTTCTTCGATTTTGTCCAATTTTGCTCTACATCGATCAGATTGACTTCCGGTTGTTGTATTAAGATCGAATAGCACCGATGGATCGTTTTAAAATTGAAGTTTAGAAAATAAAATTAATAATAGAATTTTGTTAACAGGGAGATGTTTGTCACATTTTTTTTTTTCTTCGATTTGGTCCAATTTTGCTCTACATCGATCAGATTGACTTCCGGTTGTTGTATTAAGATCGAATAGCACCGACGGAACGTTTTAAAATTGAATTTCATGAAAAAAATTTTTTTTTTAATTATAGAATTTTTTTAACTGGGAGATGTTTGTCACATTTTTTTTTTCTTCGATTTGGTCCAATTTTGCTCTACATCGATCAGATTGACTTCCGGTTGTTGTATTAAGATCGAATAGCACCGATGGAACGTTTTAAAATTGAAGTTTAGAAAATAAAATTAATAATAGAATTTTGTTAACAGGGAGATGTTTGTCACATTTTTTTTTCTTCGATTTGGTCCAATTTTGCTCCACATCGATCAGATTGACTTCCGGTTGTTGTATTAAGATCGAATAGCACCGATAGAACGTTTTAAAATTGAAGTTTAGAAAAAAAAATTAATAATAGAATTTTGTTAACAGGGAGATGTTTGTCACATTTTTTTTTCTTCGATTTGGTCCAATTTTGCTCCACATCGATCAGATTGACTTCCGGTTGTTGTATTAAGATCGAATAGCACCGATGGAACGTTTTAAAATTGAAGTTTAGAAAAAAAAATTAATAATAAAATTTTGTTAACAGGGAGATGTTTGTCACATTTTTTTCTTCGATTCGGTCCAATTTTGCTCCACGTCGATCAGATTGACTTCCGGTTGTTGTATTAAGATCGAATAGCACCGACGGAACGTTTTAAAATTGAAGTTTTAAAAAAAAATTAATAATAGAATTTTGTTAACAGGGAGATGTTTGTCACATTTTTTTTCTTCGATTCGGTCCAATTTTGCTCCACATCGATCAGATTGACTTCCGGTTGCTGTATTAAGATCGAATAGCACCGATGGAACGTTTTAAAATTGAAGTTTAGAAAAAAAAAATAATAATAGAATTTTGTTAACAGGGAGAACATTGTCACATTTTTTTTCTTCGATTCGGTCCAATTTTGCTCCACATCGATCAGATTGACTTCCGGTTGTTGTATTAAGATCGAATAGCACCGATGGAACGTTTTATAATTGAAGTTTAGAAAAAAAAATAATAGAATTTTGTTAACAGGGAGATGTTTGTCACATTTTTTTTTCTTCGATTTGGTCCAATTTTGCTCCACATCGATCAGATTGACTTCCGGTTGTTGTATTAAGATCGAATAGCACCGATGGAACGTTTTAAAATTGAAGTTTAGAAAAAAAAATTAATAATAGAATTTTGTTAACAGGGAGATGTTTGTCAATTTTTTTTTCTTCGATTTGGTCCAATTTTGCTCCACATCGATCAGATTGACTTCCGGTTGTTGTATTAAGATCGAATAGCACCGATGGAACGTTTTAAAATTGAAGTTTAGAAAAAAAAATTAATAATAGAATTTTGTTAACATGGAGATGTTTGTCACATTTTTTTTCTTCGATTCGGTCCAATTTTGCTCCACATCGATCAGATTGACTTCCGGTTGTTGTATTAAGATCGAATAGCACCGATGGAACGTTTTAAAATGGAAGTTTAGAAAAAAAATTTAATAATAGAATTTTGTTAACAGGGAAGTTAACAGGGATGTTTGTCACATTTTTTTTTCTTCGATTTGGTCCAATTTTGCTCCACATCGATCAGATTGACTTCCGGTTGTTGTATTAAGATCGAATAGCACCGATGGAACGTTTTAAAATTGAAGTTTAGAAAAAAAAAATTAATAATAGAATTTTGTTAACAGGGAGATGTTTGTCACATTTTTTTTCTTCGATTCGGTCCAATTTTGCTCCACATCGATCAGATTGACTTCCGGTTGTTGTATTAAGATCGAATAGCACCGACGGAACGTTTTAAAATTGAATTTCATGAAAAAATTTTTTTTTTAATTATAGAATTTTTTTAACTGGGGGATGTTTGTCACATTTTTTTTTCTTCGATTTGGTCCAATTTTGCTCTACATCGATCAGATTGACTTCCGGTTGTTGTATTAAGATCGAATAGCACCGATGGAACGTTTTAAAATTGAAGTTTAGAAAAAAAAAATTAATAATAGAATTTTGTTAACAGGGAGATGTTTGTCACATTTTTTTCTTCGATTCGGTCCAATTTTGCTCCACATCGATCAGATTGACTTCCGGTTGCTGTATTAAGATCGAAAGCACCGACGGAACGTTTTAAAACTGTATTTTATGAAAAAAAAATTTTTAATTATAGAATTTTTTTAACAGGGAGATGTTTGTCACATTTTTTTTCTTCGATTCGGTCCAATTTTGCTCCACATCGATCAGATTGACTTCCGGTTGCTGTATTAAGATCGAATAGCACCGATGGAACGTTTTAAAATTGAAGTTTAGAAAAAAAAAATAATAGAATTTTGTTAACAGGGAGAACATTGTCACATTTTTTTTCTTCGATTCGGTCCAATTTTGCTCCACATCGATCAGATTGACTTCCGGTTGTTGTATTAAGATCGAATAGCACCGATGGAACGTTTTAAAATTGAAGTTTAGAAAAAAAAAATAATAGAATTTTGTTAACAGGGAGATGTTTGTCACATTTTTTTTTCTTCGATTTGGTCCAATTTTGCTCCACATCGATCAGATTGACTTCCGGTTGTTGTATTAAGATCGAATAGCACCGATGGAACGTTTTAAAATTGAAGTTTAGAAAAAAAAATTAATAATAGAATTTTGTTAACAGGGAGATGTTTGTCAATTTTTTTTTCTTCGATTTGGTCCAATTTTGCTCCACATCGATCAGATTGACTTCCGGTTGTTGTATTAAGATCGAATAGCACCGATGGAACGTTTTAAAATTGAAGTTTAGAAAAAAAAATTAATAATAAAATTTTGTTAACAGGGAGATGTTTGTCACATTTTTTTTCTTCGATTCGGTCCAATTTTGCTCCACATCGATCAGATTGACTTCCGGTTGTTGTATTAAGATCGAATAGCACCGACGGAACGTTTTAAAATTGAATTTTAGAAAAAAAAAATTTTTAATTGTAGAATTTTTTTTAACAGGGAGATGTTTGTCATTTTTTTTTCTTCGATTTGGTCCAATTTTGCTTCTCATCGATCAGATTGACTTCCGGTTGTTGTATTAAGATCGAATAGCACCGATGGAACGTTTTAAAATGGAAGTTTAGAAAAAAAATTTAATAATAGAATTTTGTTAACAGGGAAGTTAACAGGGATGTTTGTCACATTTTTTTTTCTTCGATTTGGTCCAATTTTGCTCCACATCGATCAGATTGACTTCCGGTTGTTGTATTAAGATCGAATAGCACCGATGGAACGTTTTAAAATTGAAGTTTAGAAAAAAAAAAATTAATAATAGAATTTTGTTAACAGGGAGATGTTTGTCACATTTTTTTTCTTCGATTCGGTCCAATTTTGCTCCACATCGATCAGATTGACTTCCGGTTGCTGTATTAAGATCGAATAGCACCGATGGAACGTTTTAAAATTGAAGTTTAGAAAAAAAAAAAATAATAATAGAATTTTGTTAACAGGGAGATGTCACATTTTTTTGCTTCGATTCGGTCCAATTTTGCTCCACATCGATCAGATTGACTTCCGGTTGTTGTATTAAGATCGAATAGCACCGATAGAACGTTTTAAAATTGAAGTTTAGAAAAAAAAATTAATAATAGAATTTTGTTAACAGGGAGATGTTTGTCACATTTTTTTCTTCGATTCGGTCCAATTTTGCTCCACATCGATCAGATTGACTTCCGGTTGTTGTATTAAGATCGAATAGCACCGACGGAACGTTTTAAAATTGAATTATAGAAAAAAAAAATTTTAATTATAGAATTTTTTTCAACATAGAGATGTTTGTCAATTTTTTTTTCTTCGATTTGGTCCAATTTTGCTCCACATCGATCAGATTGACTTCCGGTTGTTGTATTAAGATCGAATAGCACCGATGGAACGTTTTAAAATTGAAGTTTAGAAAAAAAAATTAATAATAGAATTTTGTTAACATGGAGATGTTTGTCACATTTTTTTTCTTCGATTCGGTCCAATTTTGCTCCACATCGATGAGATTGACTTCCGGTTGTTGTATTAAGATCGAATAGCACCGACGGAACGTTTTAAACTGGAAGTTTAGAAAAAAAAATTAATAATAGAATTTTGTTAACTAGAATTTTGTTAATAGATGTTTGTCACATTTGTTTTCTTCGATTCGGTCCAATTTTGCTCCACATCGATCAGATTGACTTCCGGTTGTTGTATTAAGATCGAATAGCACCGATGGAACGTTTTAAAATTGAAGTTTAGAAAAAAAAATAATAATAGAATTTTGTTAACAGGGAGATGTTTGTCACATTTTTTTTCTTCGATTCGGTCCAATTTTGCTCCACATCGATCAGATTGACTTCCGGTTGTTGTATTAAGATCGAATAGCACCGACGGAACGTTTTAAAGTTGAATTTTAGAAAAAAAAAATTTTTATAGAATTTTTTTTAACAGGGAGATGTTTGTCAATTTTTTTTTCTTCGATTTGGTCCAATTTTGCTTCTCATCGATCAGATTGACTTCCGGTTGTTGTATTAAGATCGAATAGCACCGACGGAACGTTTTAAAATTGAATTTTATGAAAAAAAAAATTTTTTTAATTATTGAATTTTTTTAACAGGGAGATGTTTGTCACATTTTTTTTCTTCGATTCGGTCCAATTTTGCTCCACATCGATCAGATTGACTTCCGGTTGCTGTATTAAGATCGAATAGCACCGATGGAACGTTTTAAAATTGAAGTTTAGAAAAAAAAAATAATAATAGAATTTTGTTAACAGGGAGATGTCACATTTTTTTTCTTCGATTCGGTCCAATTTTGCTCCACATCGATCAGATTGACTTCCGGTTGTTGTATTAAGATCGAATAGCACCGATGGAACGTTTTAAAATTGAAGTTTAGAAAAAAAAATTAATAATAGAATTTTGTTAACAGGGAGATTTGTCACATTTTTTTTTCTTCGATTTGGTCCAATTTTGCTCCACATCGATCAGATTGACTTCCTGTTGTTGTATTAAGATCGAATAGCACCGACGGAACGTTTTAAAATTGAATTTCATGAAAAAAAATTTTTTTTTAATTATAGAATTTTTTTAACTGGGGGATGTTTGTCACATTTTTTTTTTCTTCGATTTGGTCCAATTTTGCTCTACATCGATCAGATTGACTTCCGGTTGTTGTATTAAGATCGAATAGCACCGACGGAACGTTTTAAAATTGAATTTCATGAAAAAAATTTTTTTTTTAATTATAGAATTTTTTTAACTGGGGGATGTTTGTCACATTTTTTTTCTTCGATTTGGTCCAATTTTGCTCTACATCGATCAGATTGACTTCCGGTTGTTGTATTAAGATCGAATAGCACCGATGGAACGTTTTAAAATTGAAGTTTAGAAAATAAAATTAATAATAGAATTTTGTTAACAGGGAGATGTTTGTCACATTTTTTTTTTCTTCGATTTGGTCCAATTTTGCTCTACATCGATCAGATTGACTTCCGGTTGTTGTATTAAGATCGAATAGCACCGACGGAACGTTTTAAAATCGAATTTCATGAAAAAATTTTTTTTTTTAATTATAGAATTTTTTTAACTGGGAGATGTTTGTCACATTTTTTTTTCTTCGATTTGGTCCAATTTTGCTCTACATCGATCAGATTGACTTCCGGTTGTTGTATTAAGATCGAATAACACCGATGGAACGTTTTAAAATTGAAGTTTAGAAAATAAAATTAATAATAGAATTTTGTTAACAGGGAGATGTTTGTCACATTTTTTTTCTTCGATTTGGTCCAATTTTGCTCCACATCGATCAGATTGACTTCCGGTTGTTGTATTAAGATCGAAAGCACCGACGGAACGTTTTAAAACTGAAATTTATGAAAAAAAATTTTTTAATTATAGAATTTTTTTAACAGGGAGATGTTTGTCACATTTTTTTTCTTCGATTCGGTCCAATTTTGCTCCACATCGATCAGATTGACTTCCGGTTGCTGTATTAAGATCGAATAGCACCGATGGAACGTTTTAAAATTGAAGTTTAGAAAAAAAAATAATAATAAAATTTTGTTAACAGGGAGATGTCACATTTTTTTTCTTCGATTCGGTCCAATTTTGCTCCACATCGATCAGATTGACTTCCGGTTGTTGTATTAAGATCGAATAGCACCGATAGAACGTTTTAAAATTGAAGTTTAGAAAAAAAAATTAATAATAGAATTTTGTTAACAGGGAGATGTTTGTCACATTTTTTTTTCTTCGATTTGGTCCAATTTTGCTCTACATCGATCAGATTGACTTCCGGTTGTTGTATTAAGATCGAATAGCACCGACGGAACGTTTTAAAATTGAATTTCATGAAAAATTTTTTTTTTTTAATTATAGAATTTTTTTAACTGGGGGATGTTTGTCACATTTTTTTTTCTTCGATTTGGTCCAATTTTGCTCTACATCGATCAGATTGACTTCCGGTTGTTGTATTAAGATCGAATAGCACCGATGGAACGTTTTAAAATTGAAGTTTAGAAAATAAAATTAATAATAGAGTTTTGTTAACAGTGAGATGTTTGTCACATTTTTTTTTCTTCGATTTGGTCCAATTTTGCTCCACATCGATCAGATCGACTTCCGGTTGTTGTATTAAGATCGAATAGCACCGATGGAACGTTTTAAAGTTGAAGTTTAGAAAAAAAAATTAATAATAGAATTTTGTTAACAGGGAGATGTTTGTCACATTTTTTTCTTCGATTCGGTCCAATTTTGCTCCACGTCGATCAGATTGACTTCAGGTTGTTGTATTAAGATCGAATAGCACCGACGGAACGTTTTAAAATTGAATTTTATGAAAAAATTTTTTTTTTTAATTATTGAATTTTTTTAACACGGAGATGTTTGTCACATTTTTTTTTTCTTCGATTTTGTCCAATTTTGCTCTACATCGATCAGATTGACTTCCGGTTGTTGTATTAAGATCGAATAGCACCGATGGATCGTTTTAAAATTGAAGTTTAGAAAATAAAATTAATAATAGAATTTTGTTAACAGGGAGATGTTTGTCACATTTTTTTTTTCTTCGATTTGGTCCAATTTTGCTCTACATCGATCAGATTGACTTCCGGTTGTTGTATTAAGATCGAATAGCACCGACGGAACGTTTTAAAATTGAATTTCATGAAAAAAATTTTTTTTTTAATTATAGAATTTTTTTAACTGGGAGATGTTTGTCACATTTTTTTTTTCTTCGATTTGGTCCAATTTTGCTCTACATCGATCAGATTGACTTCCGGTTGTTGTATTAAGATCGAATAGCACCGATGGAACGTTTTAAAATTGAAGTTTAGAAAATAAAATTAATAATAGAATTTTGTTAACAGGGAGATGTTTGTCACATTTTTTTTTCTTCGATTTGGTCCAATTTTGCTCCACATCGATCAGATTGACTTCCGGTTGTTGTATTAAGATCGAATAGCACCGATAGAACGTTTTAAAATTGAAGTTTAGAAAAAAAAATTAATAATAGAATTTTGTTAACAGGGAGATGTTTGTCACATTTTTTTTTCTTCGATTTGGTCCAATTTTGCTCCACATCGATCAGATTGACTTCCGGTTGTTGTATTAAGATCGAATAGCACCGATGGAACGTTTTAAAATTGAAGTTTAGAAAAAAAAATTAATAATAAAATTTTGTTAACAGGGAGATGTTTGTCACATTTTTTTCTTCGATTCGGTCCAATTTTGCTCCACGTCGATCAGATTGACTTCCGGTTGTTGTATTAAGATCGAATAGCACCGACGGAACGTTTTAAAATTGAAGTTTTAAAAAAAAATTAATAATAGAATTTTGTTAACAGGGAGATGTTTGTCACATTTTTTTTCTTCGATTCGGTCCAATTTTGCTCCACATCGATCAGATTGACTTCCGGTTGCTGTATTAAGATCGAATAGCACCGATGGAACGTTTTAAAATTGAAGTTTAGAAAAAAAAAATAATAATAGAATTTTGTTAACAGGGAGAACATTGTCACATTTTTTTTCTTCGATTCGGTCCAATTTTGCTCCACATCGATCAGATTGACTTCCGGTTGTTGTATTAAGATCGAATAGCACCGATGGAACGTTTTATAATTGAAGTTTAGAAAAAAAAATAATAGAATTTTGTTAACAGGGAGATGTTTGTCACATTTTTTTTTCTTCGATTTGGTCCAATTTTGCTCCACATCGATCAGATTGACTTCCGGTTGTTGTATTAAGATCGAATAGCACCGATGGAACGTTTTAAAATTGAAGTTTAGAAAAAAAAATTAATAATAGAATTTTGTTAACAGGGAGATGTTTGTCAATTTTTTTTTCTTCGATTTGGTCCAATTTTGCTCCACATCGATCAGATTGACTTCCGGTTGTTGTATTAAGATCGAATAGCACCGATGGAACGTTTTAAAATTGAAGTTTAGAAAAAAAAATTAATAATAGAATTTTGTTAACATGGAGATGTTTGTCACATTTTTTTTCTTCGATTCGGTCCAATTTTGCTCCACATCGATCAGATTGACTTCCGGTTGTTGTATTAAGATCGAATAGCACCGATGGAACGTTTTAAAATGGAAGTTTAGAAAAAAAATTTAATAATAGAATTTTGTTAACAGGGAAGTTAACAGGGATGTTTGTCACATTTTTTTTTCTTCGATTTGGTCCAATTTTGCTCCACATCGATCAGATTGACTTCCGGTTGTTGTATTAAGATCGAATAGCACCGATGGAACGTTTTAAAATTGAAGTTTAGAAAAAAAAAATTAATAATAGAATTTTGTTAACAGGGAGATGTTTGTCACATTTTTTTTCTTCGATTCGGTCCAATTTTGCTCCACATCGATCAGATTGACTTCCGGTTGCTGTATTAAGATCGAATAGCACCGATGGAACGTTTTAAAATTGAAGTTTAGAAAAAAAAAAAATAATAATAGAATTTTGTTAACAGGGAGATGTCACATTTTTTTGCTTCGATTCGGTCCAATTTTGCTCCACATCGATCAGATTGACTTCCGGTTGTTGTATTAAGATCGAATAGCACCGATAGAACGTTTTAAAATTGAAGTTTAGAAAAAAAAATTAATAATAGAATTTTGTTAACAGGGAGATGTTTGTCACATTTTTTTCTTCGATTCGGTCCAATTTTGCTCCACATCGATCAGATTGACTTCCGGTTGTTGTATTAAGATCGAATAGCACCGACGGAACGTTTTAAAATTGAATTATAGAAAAAAAAAATTTTAATTATAGAATTTTTTTCAACAGGGAGATGTTTGTCAATTTTTTTTTCTTCGATTTGGTCCAATTTTGCTCCACATCGATCAGATTGACTTCCGGTTGTTGTATTAAGATCGAATAGCACCGATGGAACGTTTTAAAATTGAAGTTTAGAAAAAAAAATAATAATAGAATTTTGTTAACAGGGAGATGTTTGTCACATTTTTTTTCTTCGATTCGGTCCAATTTTGCTCCACATCGATCAGATTGACTTCCGGTTGTTGTATTAAGATCGAATAGCACCGACGGAACGTTTTAAAGTTGAATTTTAGAAAAAAAAAATTTTTATAGAATTTTTTTTAACAGGGAGATGTTTGTCAATTTTTTTTTCTTCGATTTGGTCCAATTTTGCTTCTCATCGATCAGATTGACTTCCGGTTGTTGTATTAAGATCGAATAGCACCGACGGAACGTTTTAAAATTGAATTTTATGAAAAAAAATTTTTTTTTAATTATTGAATTTTTTTAACAGGGAGATGTTTGTCACATTTTTTTTCTTCGATTCGGTCCAATTTTGCTCCACATCGATCAGATTGACTTCCGGTTGCTGTATTAAGATCGAATAGCACCGATGGAACGTTTTAAAATTGAAGTTTAGAAAAAAAAAATAATAGAATTTTGTTAACAGGGAGATGTCACATTTTTTTTCTTCGATTCGGTCCAATTTTGCTCCACATCGATCAGATTGACTTCCGGTTGTTGTATTAAGATCGAATAGCACCGATGGAACGTTTTAAAATTGAAGTTTAGAAAAAAAAATTAATAATAGAATTTTGTTAACAGGGAGATTTGTCACATTTTTTTTTCTTCGATTTGGTCCAATTTTGCTCCACATCGATCAGATTGACTTCCGGTTGTTGTATTAAGATCGAATAGCACCGACGGAACGTTTTAAAATTGAATTTCATGAAAAAAATTTTTTTTTTAATTATAGAATTTTTTTAACTGGGGGATGTTTGTCACATTTTTTTTTCTTCGATTTGGTCCAATTTTGCTCTACATCGATCAGATTGACTTCCGGTTGTTGTATTAAGATCGAATAGCACCGACGGAACGTTTTAAAATTGAATTTCATGAAAAAAATTTTTTTTTTAATTATAGAATTTTTTTAACTGGGGGATGTTTGTCACATTTTTTTTCTTCGATTTGGTCCAATTTTGCTCTACATCGATCAGATTGACTTCCGGTTGTTGTATTAAGATCGAATAGCACCGATGGAACGTTTTAAAATTGAAGTTTAGAAAATAAAATTAATAATAGAATTTTGTTAACAGGGAGATGTTTGTCACATTTTTTTTTTCTTCGATTTGGTCCAATTTTGCTCTACATCGATCAGATTGACTTCCGGTTGTTGTATTAAGATCGAATAGCACCGACGGAACGTTTTAAAATTGAATTTCATGAAAAAAATTTTTTTTTTAATTATAGAATTTTTTTAACTGGGAGATGTTTGTCACATTTTTTTTTTCTTCGATTTGGTCCAATTTTGCTCTACATCGATCAGATTGACTTCCGGTTGTTGTATTAAGATCGAATAGCACCGATGGAACGTTTTAAAATTGAAGTTTAGAAAATAAAATTAATAATAGAATTTTGTTAACAGGGAGATGTTTGTCACATTTTTTTTTCTTCGATTTGGTCCAATTTTGCTCCACATCGATCAGATTGACTTCCGGTTGTTGTATTAAGATCGAATAGCACCGATAGAACGTTTTAAAATTGAAGTTTAGAAAAAAAAATTAATAATAGAATTTTGTTAACAGGGAGATGTTTGTCACATTTTTTTTTCTTCGATTTGGTCCAATTTTGCTCCACATCGATCAGATTGACTTCCGGTTGTTGTATTAAGATCGAATAGCACCGATGGAACGTTTTAAAATTGAAGTTTAGAAAAAAAAATTAATAATAAAATTTTGTTAACAGGGGGATGTTTGTCACATTTTTTTCTTCGATTCGGTCCAATTTTGCTCCACGTCGATCAGATTGACTTCCGGTTGTTGTATTAAGATCGAATAGCACCGACGGAACGTTTTAAAATTGAAGTTTTAAAAAAAAATTAATAATAGAATTTTGTTAACAGGGAGATGTTTGTCACATTTTTTTTCTTCGATTCGGTCCAATTTTGCTCCACATCGATCAGATTGACTTCCGGTTGCTGTATTAAGATCGAATAGCACCGATGGAACGTTTTAAAATTGAAGTTTAGAAAAAAAAAATAATAATAGAATTTTGTTAACAGGGAGAACATTGTCACATTTTTTTTCTTCGATTCGGTCCAATTTTGCTCCACATCGATCAGATTGACTTCCGGTTGTTGTATTAAGATCGAATAGCACCGATGGAACGTTTTAAAATTGAAGTTTAGAAAAAAAAAATAATAGAATTTTGTTAACAGGGAGATGTTTGTCACATTTTTTTTTCTTCGATTTGGTCCAATTTTGCTCCACATCGATCAGATTGACTTCCGGTTGTTGTATTAAGATCGAATAGCACCGATGGAACGTTTTAAAATTGAAGTTTAGAAAAAAAAAATTAATAATAGAATTTTGTTAACAGGGAGATGTTTGTCAATTTTTTTTTCTTCGATTTGGTCCAATTTTGCTCCACATCGATCAGATTGACTTCCGGTTGTTGTATTAAGATCGAATAGCACCGATGGAACGTTTTAAAATTGAAGTTTAGAAAAAAAAATTAATAATAGAATTTTGTTAACAGGGAGATGTTTGTCACATTTTTTTTCTTCGATTCGGTCCAATTTTGCTCCACATCGATCAGATTGACTTCCGGTTGTTGTATTAAGATCGAATAGCACCGATGGAACGTTTTAAAATTGAAGTTTAGAAAAAAAAAATTAATAATAGAATTTTGTTAACAGGGAAGTTAACAGGGATGTTTGTCACATTTTTTTTTCTTCGATTTGGTCCAATTTTGCTCTACATCGATCAGATTGACTTCCGGTTGTTGTATTAAGATCGAATAGCACCGACGGAACGTTTTAAAATTGAATTTCATGAAAAAATTTTTTTTTTAATTATAGAATTTTTTTAACTGGGGGATGTTTGTCACATTTTTTTTCTTCGATTTGGTCCAATTTTGCTCTACATCGATCAGATTGACTTCCGGTTGTTGTATTAAGATCGAATAGCACCGACGGAACGTTTTAAAATTGAATTTCATGAAAAAAATTTTTTTTTAATTATAGAATTTTTTTAACTGGGGGATGTTTGTCACATTTTTTTTCTTCGATTTGGTCCAATTTTGCTCTACATCGATCAGATTGACTTCCGGTTGTTGTATTAAGATCGAATAGCACCGATGGAACGTTTTAAAATTGAAGTTTAGAAAATAAAATTAATAATAGAATTTTGTTAACAGGGAGATGTTTGTCACATTTTTTTTTTCTTCGATTTGGTCCAATTTTGCTCTACATCGATCAGATTGACTTCCGGTTGTTGTATTAAGATCGAATAGCACCGACGGAACGTTTTAAAATTGAATTTCATGAAAAAATTTTTTTTTTTAATTATAGAATTTTTTTAACTGGGAGATGTTTGTCACATTTTTTTTTTCTTCGATTTGGTCCAATTTTGCTCTACATCGATCAGATTGACTTCCGGTTGTTGTATTAAGATCGAATAGCACCGATGGAACGTTTTAAAATTGAAGTTTAGAAAATAAAATTAATAATAGAATTTTGTTAACAGGGAGATGTTTGTCACATTTTTTTTCTTCGATTTGGTCCAATTTTGCTCCACATCGATCAGATTGACTTCCGGTTGTTGTATTAAGATCGAAAGCACCGACGGAACGTTTTAAAATTGAATTTCATGAAAAATTTTTTTTTTTAATTATAGAATTTTTTTAACTGGGAGATGTTTGTCACATTTTTTTTTTCTTCGATTTGGTCCAATTTGCTCTACATCGATCAGATTGACTTCCGGTTGTTGTATTAAGATCGAATAGCACCGATGGAACGTTTTAAAATTGAAGTTTAGAAAATAAAATTAATAATAGAATTTTGTTAACAGGGAGATGTTTGTCACATTTTTTTTCTTCGATTTGGTCCAATTTTGCCTCCACATCGATCAGATTGACTTCCGGTTGCTTTTCGAATAGCACCGATAGAACGTTTTAAAATTGAAGTTTAGAAAAAAAAATTAATAATAGAATTTTGTTAACAGGGAGATGTTTGTCACATTTTTTTTTCTTCGATTTGGTCCAATTTTGCTCCACATCGATCAGATTGACTTCCGGTTGTTGTATTAAGATCGAATAGCACCGACGGAACGTTTTAAAATTGAATTTTATGAAAAAAAAATTTTTTTTAATTATTGAATTTTTTTAACAGGGAGATGTTTGTCACATTTTTTTTTCTTCGATTTGGTCCAATTTTGCTCTACATCGATCAGATTGACTTCCGGTTGTTGTATTAAGATCGAATAGCACCGATGGAACGTTTTAAAATTGAAGTTTAAAAAAAAAATTAATAATAGAATTTTGTTAACAGGGAGATGTTTGTCACATTTTTTTTTCTTCGATTTGGTCCAATTTTGCTCCACATCGATCAGATTGACTTCCGGTTGCTGTATTAAGATCGAAAGCACCGACGGAACGTTTTAAAACTGTATTTTTTGAAAAAATTTTTTTTAATTATAGAATTTTTTTAACAGGGAGATGTTTGTCACATTTTCTTTCTTCGATTAGGTCCAATTTTGCTCCACATCGATCAGATTGACTTCCGGTTGCTGTATTAAGATCGAATAGCACCGATGGAACGTTTTAAAATTGAAGTTTAGAAAAAAAAAATAATAATAGAATTTTGTTAACAGGGAGATGTCACATTTTTTTTCTTCGATTCGGTCCAATTTTGCTCCACATCGATCAGATTGACTTCCGGTTGTTGTATTAAGATCGAATAGCACCGATGGAACGTTTTAAAATTGAAGTTTAGAAAAAAAAATTAATAGAATTTTGTTAACAGGGAGATGTTTGTCACATTTTTTTTCTTCGATTTGGTCCAATTTTGCTCCACATCGATCAGATTGACTTCCGGTTGTTGTATTAAGATCGAATAGCACCGACGGAACGTTTTAAAATTGAATTATAGAAAAAAAAAATTTTAATTATAGAATTTTTTTTAACAGGGAGATGTTTGTCAATTTTTTTTTCTTCGATTTGGTCCAACTTTGCTCCACATCGATCAGATTGACTTCCGGTTGTTGTATTAAGATCGAATAGCACCGATGGAACGTTTTAAAATTGAAGTTTAGAAAAAAAAATTAATAATAGAATTTTGTTAACTAGAATTTTGTTAAAAGATGTTTGTCACATTTGTTTTCTTCGATTCGGTCCAATTTTGCTCCACATCGATCAGATTGACTTCCGGTTGTTGTATTAAGATCGAATAGCACCGATGGAACGTTTTAAAATTGAAGTTTAGAAAAAAAAAATAATAATAGAATTTTGTTAACAGGGAGATGTTTGTCACATTTTTTTTTCTTCGATTTGGTCCAATTTTGCTCCACATCGATCAGATTGACTTCCGGTTGTTGTATTAAGATCGAATAGCACCGATGGAACGTTTTAAAATTGAAGTTTAGAAAAAAAAATTAATAATAAAATTTTGTTAACAGGGAGATGTTTGTCACATTTTTTTTTTCTTCGATTTGGTCCAATTTTGCTCCACATCGATCAGATTGACTTCCGGTTGTTGTATTAAGATCGAATAGCACCGACGGAACGTTTTAAAATTGAATTTTATGAAAAAAAAAATTTTTTTAATTATTGAATTTTTTTAACAGGGAGATGTTTGTCACATTTTTTTTTCTTCGATTTGGTCCAATTTTGCTCTACATCGATCAGATTGACTTCCGGTTGTTGTATTAAGATCGAATAGCACCGATGGAACGTTTTAAAATTGAAGTTTAAAAAAAAAATTAATAATAGAATTTTGTTAACAGGGAGATGTTTGTCACATTTTTTTTTTCTTCGATTTGGTCCAATTTTGCTCCACATCGATCAGATTGACTTCCGGTTGCTGTATTAAGATCGAAAGCACCGACGGAACGTTTTAAAACTGTATTTTATGAAAATTTTTTTTTTAATTATAGAATTTTTTTAACAGGGAGATGTTTGTCACATTTTCTTTCTTCGATTCGGTCCAATTTTGCTCCACATCGATCAGATTGACTTCCGGTTGCTGTATTAAGATCGAATAGCACCGATGGAACGTTTTAAAATTGAAGTTTAGAAAAAAAAAATAATAATAGAATTTTGTTAACAGGGAGATGTCACATTTTTTTTCTTCGATTCGGTCCAATTTTGCTCCACATCGATCAGATTGACTTCCGGTTGTTGTATTAAGATCGAATAGCACCGATGGAACGTTTTAAAATTGAAGTTTAGAAAAAAAAATTAATAATAGAATTTTGTTAACAGGGAGATGTTTGTCACATTTTTTTTCTTCGATTTGGTCCAATTTTGCTCCACATCGATCAGATTGACTTCCGGTTGTTGTATTAAGATCGAATAGCACCGACGGAACGTTTTAAAATTGAATTATAGAAAAAAAAAATTTTAATTATAGAATTTTTTTTAACAGGGAGATGTTTGTCAATTTTTTTTTCTTCGATTTGGTCCAATTTTGCTCCACATCGATCAGATTGACTTCCGGTTGTTGTATTAAGATCGAATAGCACCGATGGAACGTTTTAAAATTGAAGTTTAGAAAAAAAAATTAATAATAGAATTTTGTTAACTAGAATTTTGTTAAAAGATGTTTGTCACATTTGTTTTCTTCGATTCGGTCCAATTTTGCTCCACATCGATCAGATTGACTTCCGGTTGTTGTATTAAGATCGAATAGCACCGATGGAACGTTTTAAAATTGAAGTTTAGAAAAAAAAAATAATAATAGAATTTTGTTAACAGGGAGATGTTTGTCACATTTTTTTGCTTCGATTCGGTCCAATTTTGCTCCACATCGATCAGATTGAGTTCCGGTTGTTGTATTAAGATCGAATAGCACCGACGGAACGTTATAAAGTTGAATTTTAGAAAAAAAAAATTTTTATAGAATTTTTTTTAACAGGGAGATGTTTGTCAATTTTTTTTTTCTTCGATTTGGTCCAATTTTGCTCCACATCGATCAGATTGACTTCCGGTTGTTGTATTAAGATCGAATAGCACCGATGGAACGTTTTAAAATTGAAGTTTAGAAAAAAAATTAATAATAGAATTTTGTTAACAGGGAGATGTTTGTCACATTTTTTTTTCTTCGATTTGGTCCAATTTTGCTCCACATCGATCAGATTGACTTCCGGTTGTTGTATTAAGATCGAATAGCACCGATGGAACGTTTTAAAATTGAAGTTTAGAAAAAAAAATTAATAATAGAATTTTGTTAACAGGGAGATGTTTGTCACATTTTTTTTTCTTCGATTTGGTCCAATTTTGCTCCACATCGATCAGATTGACTTCCGGTTGTTGTATTAAGATCGAATAGCACCGACGGAACGTTTTAAAATTCAGTTATAGAAAAAAAAAATTTTAATTATAGAATTTTTTTTAACAGGGAGATGTTTGTCAATTTTTTTTTCTTCGATTTGGTCCAATTTTGCTTCTCATCGATCAGATTGACTTCCGGTTGTTGTATTAATATCGAATAGCACCGACGGAACGTTTTAAAATTGAATTTTAGAAAAAAAGAAATTTTTAATTATAGAATTTTTTTAACAGGGAGATGTCTGTCAATTTTTTTTTTCTTCGATTCGGTCCAATTTTGCTCCACATCGATCAGATTGAGTTCCGGTTGTTGTATTAAGATCGAATAGCACCGACGGAACGTTTTAAAATAGAATTTTATGAAAAAATTTTTTTTTTAATTATAGAATTTTTTTAACAGGGAGATGTTTGTCAATTTTTTTTTCTTCGATTTGGTCCACTTTTGCTTCTCATCGATCAGATTGACTTCCGGTTGTTGTACTAAGATCGAATAGCACCGATGGAACGTTTTAAAATGGAAGTTCAGAAAAAAAAATTAATAATAGAATTTTGTTAACTAGAATTTTGTTAATAGATGTTTGTCACATTTGTTTTCTTCGATTCGGTCCAATTTTGCTCCACATCGATCAGATTGACTTCCGGTTGTTGTATTAAGATCGAATAGCACCGATGGAACGTTTTAAAATTGAAGTTTAGAAAAAAAAATAATAATAGAATTTTGTTAACAGGGAGATGTTTGTCACATTTTTTTGCTTCGATTCGGTCCAATTTTGCTCCACATCGATCAGATTGAGTTCCGGTTGTTGTATTAAGATCGAATAGCACCGACGGAACGTTATAAAGTTGAATTTTAGAAAAAAAAAAATTTTATAGAATTTTTTTTAACAGGGAGATGTTTGTCAATTTTTTTTTTCTTTGATTTGGTCCAATTTTGCTTCTCATCGATCAGATTGACTTCCGGTTGTTGTATTAAGATCGAATAGCACCGACGGAACGTTTTAAAATTGAATTTTATGAAAAAAATTTTTTTTTATTTATTGAATTTTTTTAACAGGGAGATGTTTGTCACATTTTTTTTTTCTTCGATTTGGTCCAATTTTGCTCTACATTGAACAGATTGACTTCCGGTTGTTGTATTAAGATCGAATAGCACCGATGGAACGTTTTAAAATTGAAGTTTAGAAAAAAAATTTAATAATAGAATTTTGTTAACAGGGAAGTTAACAGGGATGTTTGTCACATTTTTTTTTCTTCGATTTGGTCCAATTTTGCTCCACATCGATCAGATTGACTTCCGGTTGTTGTATTAAGATCGAATAGCACCGATGGAACGTTTTAAAATTGAAGTTTAGAAAAAAAATTAATAATAGAATTTTGTTAACAGGGTTTGTCACATTTTTTTTTCTTCGATTTGGTCCAATTTTGCTCCACATCGATCAGATTGACTTCCGGTTGTTGTATTAAGATCGAATAGCACCGATGGAACGTTTTAAAATTGAAGTTTAGAAAAAAAAATTAATAATAGAATTTTGTTAACAGGGAGATGTTTGTCACATTTTTTTTTCTTCGATTTGGTCCAATTTTGCTCCACATCGATCAGATTGACTTCCGGTTGTTGTATTAAGATCGAATAGCACCGACGGAACGTTTTAAAATTCAATTATAGAAAAAAAAATTTTTAATTATAGAATTTTTTTTAACAGGGAGATGTTTGTCAATTTTTTTTTCTTCGATTTGGTCCAATTTTGCTTCTCATCGATCAGATTGACTTCCGGTTGTTGTATTAATATCGAATAGCACCGACGGAACGTTTTAAAATTGAATTTTAGAAAAAAAGAAATTTTTAATTATAGAATTTTTTTAACAGGGAGATGTCTGTCAATTTTTTTTTTCTTCGATTCGGTCCAATTTTGCTCCACATCGATCAGATTGAGTTCCGGTTGTTGTATTAAGATCGAATAGCACCGACGGAACGTTTTAAAATAGAATTTTATGAAAAAATTTTTTTTTTAATTATAGAATTTTTTTAACAGGGAGATGTTTGTCAATTTTTTTTTCTTCGATTTGGTCCACTTTTGCTTCTCATCGATCAGATTGACTTCCGGTTGTTGTACTAAGATCGAATAGCACCGATGGAACGTTTTAAAATGGAAGTTCAGAAAAAAAAATTAATAATAGAATTTTGTTAACTAGAATTTTGTTAATAGATGTTTGTCACATTTGTTTTCTTCGATTCGGTCCAATTTTGCTCCACATCGATCAGATTGACTTCCGGTTGTTGTATTAAGATCGAATAGCACCGATGGAACGTTTTAAAATTGAAGTTTAGAAAAAAAATTAATAATAGAATTTTGTTAACAGGGAGATGTTTGTCACATTTTTTTGCTTCGATTCGGTCCAATTTTGCTCCACATCGATCAGATTGAGTTCCGGTTGTTGTATTAAGATCGAATAGCACCGACGGAACGTTATAAAGTTGAATTTTAGAAAAAAAAAAATTTTATAGAATTTTTTTTAACAGGGAGATGTTTGTCAATTTTTTTTTTCTTTGATTTGGTCCAATTTTGCTTCTCATCGATCAGATTGACTTCCGGTTGTTGTATTAAGATCGAATAGCACCGACGGAACGTTTTAAAATTGAATTTTATGAAAAAAAATTTTTTTTATTTATTGCATTTTTTTAACAGGGAGATGTTTGTCACATTTTTTTTTTCTTCGATTTGGTCCAATTTTGCTCTACATTGATCAGATTGACTTCCGGTTGTTGTATTAAGATCGAATAGCACCGATGGAACGTTTTAAAATTGAAGTTTAGAAAAAAAATTTAATAATAGAATTTTGTTAACAGGGAAGTTAACAGGGATGTTTGTCACATTTTTTTTTCTTCGATTTGGTCCAATTTTGCTCCACATCGATCAGATTGACTTCCGGTTGTTGTATTAAGATCGAATAGCACCGATGGAACGTATTAAAATTGAAGTTTAGAAAAAAAAATAATAATAGAATTTTGTTAACAGGGAGATGTTTCACATTTTTTTTCTTCGATTCGGTCCAATTTTGCTCCACATCGATCAGATTGACTTCCGGATGTTGTATTAAGATCGAATAGCACCGACGGAACGTTTTAAAATTGAAGTTTAGAAAAAAAAATAATAATAAAATTTTGTTAACTGGGAGATGTCACATTTTTTTTCTTCGATTCGGTCCAATTTTGCTCCACATCGATCAGATTGACTTCCGGTTGTTGTATTAAGATCGAATAGCACCGATAGAACGTTTTAAAATTGAAGTTTAGAAAAAAAAATTAATAATAGAATTTTGTTAACAGGGAGATGTTTGTCACATTTTTTTTTCTTCGATTTGGTCCAATTTTGCTCCACATCGATCAGATTGACTTCCGGTTGTTGTATTAAGATCGAATAGCACCGACGGAACGTTTTAAAATTGAATTTTATGAAAAAAAAATTTTTTTTAATTATTGAATTTTTTTAACAGGGAGATGTTTGTCACATTTTTTTTTCTTCGATTTGGTCCAATTTTGCTCTACATCGATCAGATTGACTTCCGGTTGTTGTATTAAGATCGAATAGCACCGATGGAACGTTTTAAAATTGAAGTTTAAAAAAAAAAATAATAATAGAATTTTGTTAACAGGGAGATGTTTGTCACATTTTTTTTTCTTCGATTTGGTCCAATTTTGCTCCACATCGATCAGATTGACTTCCGGTTGCTGTATTAAGATCGAAAGCACCGACGGAACGTTTTAAAACTGTATTTTATGAAAAAAAATTTTTTAATTATAGAATTTTTTTAACAGGGAGATGTTTGTCACATTTTCTTTCTTCGATTAGGTCCAATTTTGCTCCACATCGATCAGATTGACTTCCGGTTGCTGTATTAAGATCGAATAGCACCGATGGAACGTTTTAAAATTGAAGTTTAGAAAAAAAAAATAATAATAGAATTTTGTTAACAGGGAGATGTCACATTTTTTTTCTTCGATTTGGTCCAATTTTGCTTCTCATCGATCAGATTGACTTCCGGTTGTTGTATTAATATCGAATAGCACCGACGGAACGTTTTAAAATTGAATTTTAGAAAAAAAGAAATTTTTAATTATAGAATTTTTTTAACAGGGAGATGTCTGTCAATTTTTTTTTTCTTCGATTCGGTCCAATTTTGCTCCACATCGATCAGATTGAGTTCCGGTTGTTGTATTAAGATCGAATAGCACCGACGGAACGTTTTAAAATAGAATTTTATGAAAAAAATTTTTTTTTAATTATAGAATTTTTTTAACAGGGAGATGTTTGTCAATTTTTTTTTCTTCGATTTGGTCCACTTTTGCTTCTCATCGATCAGATTGACTTCCGGTTGTTGTACTAAGATCGAATAGCACCGATGGAACGTTTTAAAATGGAAGTTCAGAAAAAAAAATTAATAATAGAATTTTGTTAACTAGAATTTTGTTAATAGATGTTTGTCACATTTGTTTTCTTCGATTCGGTCCAATTTTGCTCCACATCGATCAGATTGACTTCCGGTTGTTGTATTAAGATCGAATAGCACCGATGGAACGTTTTAAAATTGAAGTTTAGAAAAAAAAATAATAATAGAATTTTGTTAACAGGGAGATGTTTGTCACATTTTTTTGCTTCGATTCGGTCCAATTTTGCTCCACATCGATCAGATTGAGTTCCGGTTGTTGTATTAAGATCGAATAGCACCGACGGAACGTTATAAAGTTGAATTTTAGAAAAAAAAAAATTTTATAGAATTTTTTTTAACAGGGAGATGTTTGTCAATTTTTTTTTTCTTTGATTTGGTCCAATTTTGCTTCTCATCGATCAGATTGACTTCCGGTTGTTGTATTAAGATCGAATAGCACCGACGGAACGTTTTAAAATTGAATTTTATGAAAAAAATTTTTTTTTATTTATTGAATTTTTTTAACAGGGAGATGTTTGTCACATTTTTTTTTTCTTCGATTTGGTCCAATTTTGCTCTACATTGATCAGATTGACTTCCGGTTGTTGTATTAAGATCGAATAGCACCGATGGAACGTTTTAAAATTGAAGTTTAGAAAAAAAATTTAATAATAGAATTTTGTTAACAGGGAAGTTAACAGGGATGTTTGTCACATTTTTTTTTCTTCGATTTGGTCCAATTTTGCTCCACATCGATCAGATTGACTTCCGGTTGTTGTATTAAGATCGAATAGCACCGATGGAACGTTTTAAAATTGAAGTTTAGAAAAAAAATTAATAATAGAATTTTGTTAACAGGGTTTGTCACATTTTTTTTTCTTCGATTTGGTCCAATTTTGCTCCACATCGATCAGATTGACTTCCGGTTGTTGTATTAAGATCGAATAGCACCGATGGAACGTTTTAAAATTGAAGTTTAGAAAAAAAAATTAATAATAGAATTTTGTTAACAGGGAGATGTTTGTCACATTTTTTTTTCTTCGATTTGGTCCAATTTTGCTCCACATCGATCAGATTGACTTCCGGTTGTTGTATTAAGATCGAATAGCACCGACGGAACGTTTTAAAATTCAATTATAGAAAAAAAAATTTTTAATTATAGAATTTTTTTTAACAGGGAGATGTTTGTCAATTTTTTTTTCTTCGATTTGGTCCAATTTTGCTTCTCATCGATCAGATTGACTTCCGGTTGTTGTATTAATATCGAATAGCACCGACGGAACGTTTTAAAATTGAATTTTAGAAAAAAAGAAATTTTTAATTATAGAATTTTTTTAACAGGGAGATGTCTGTCAATTTTTTTTTTCTTCGATTCGGTCCAATTTTGCTCCACATCGATCAGATTGAGTTCCGGTTGTTGTATTAAGATCGAATAGCACCGACGGAACGTTTTAAAATAGAATTTTATGAAAAAAATTTTTTTTTAATTATAGAATTTTTTTAACAGGGAGATGTTTGTCAATTTTTTTTTCTTCGATTTGGTCCACTTTTGCTTCTCATCGATCAGATTGACTTCCGGTTGTTGTACTAAGATCGAATAGCACCGATGGAACGTTTTAAAATGGAAGTTCAGAAAAAAAAATTAATAATAGAATTTTGTTAACTAGAATTTTGTTAATAGATGTTTGTCACATTTGTTTTCTTCGATTCGGTCCAATTTTGCTCCACATCGATCAGATTGACTTCCGGTTGTTGTATTAAGATCGAATAGCACCGATGGAACGTTTTAAAATTGAAGTTTAGAAAAAAAATTAATAATAGAATTTTGTTAACAGGGAGATGTTTGTCACATTTTTTTGCTTCGATTCGGTCCAATTTTGCTCCACATCGATCAGATTGAGTTCCGGTTGTTGTATTAAGATCGAATAGCACCGACGGAACGTTATAAAGTTGAATTTTAGAAAAAAAAAAATTTTATAGAATTTTTTTTAACAGGGAGATGTTTGTCAATTTTTTTTTTCTTTGATTTGGTCCAATTTTGCTTCTCATCGATCAGATTGACTTCCGGTTGTTGTATTAAGATCGAATAGCACCGACGGAACGTTTTAAAATTGAATTTTATGAAAAAATTTTTTTTTTATTTATTGAATTTTTTTAACAGGGAGATGTTTGTCACATTTTTTTTTTCTTCGATTTGGTCCAATTTTGCTCTACATTGATCAGATTGACTTCCGGTTGTTGTATTAAGATCGAATAGCACCGATGGAACGTTTTAAAATTGAAGTTTAGAAAAAAAATTTAATAATAGAATTTTGTTAACAGGGAAGTTAACAGGGATGTTTGTCACATTTTTTTTTCTTCGATTTGGTCCAATTTTGCTCCACATCGATCAGATTGACTTCCGGTTGTTGTATTAAGATCGAATAGCACCGATGGAACGTATTAAAATTGAAGTTTAGAAAAAAAAATAATAATAGAATTTTGTTAACTGGGAGATGTTTCACATTTTTTTTCTTCGATTCGGTCCAATTTTGCTCCACATCGATCAGATTGACTTCCGGATGTTGTATTAAGATCGAATAGCACCGACGGAACGTTTTAAAATTGAAGTTTAGAAAAAAAAATAATAATAAAATTTTGTTAACTGGGAGATGTCACATTTTTTTTCTTCGATTCGGTCCAATTTTGCTCCACATCGATCAGATTGACTTCCGGTTGTTGTATTAAGATCGAATAGCACCGATAGAACGTTTTAAAATTGAAGTTTAGAAAAAAAAATTAATAATAGAATTTTGTTAACAGGGAGATGTTTGTCACATTTTTTTTTCTTCGATTTGGTCCAATTTTGCTCCACATCGATCAGATTGACTTCCGGTTGTTGTATTAAGATCGAATAGCACCGACGGAACGTTTTAAAATTGAATTTTATGAAAAAAAATTTTTTTTTAATTATTGAATTTTTTTAACAGGGAGATGTTTGTCACATTTTTTTTTCTTCGATTTGGTCCAATTTTGCTCTACATCGATCAGATTGACTTCCGGTTGTTGTATTAAGATCGAATAGCACCGATGGAACGTTTTAAAATTGAAGTTTAAAAAAAAAATTAATAATAGAATTTTGTTAACAGGGAGATGTTTGTCACATTTTTTTTTCTTCGATTTGGTCCAATTTTGCTCCACATCGATCAGATTGACTTCCGGTTGCTGTATTAAGATCGAAAGCACCGACGGAACGTTTTAAAACTGTATTTTATGAAAAAAATTTTTTTAATTATAGAATTTTTTTAACAGGGAGATGTTTGTCACATTTTCTTTCTTCGATTAGGTCCAATTTTGCTCCACATCGATCAGATTGACTTCCGGTTGCTGTATTAAGATCGAATAGCACCGATGGAACGTTTTAAAATTGAAGTTTAGAAAAAAAAAATAATAATAGAATTTTGTTAACAGGGAGATGTCACATTTTTTTTCTTCGATTCGGTCCAATTTTGCTCCACATCGATCAGATTGACTTCCGGTTGTTGTATTAAGATCGAATAGCACCGATGGAACGTTTTAAAATTGAAGTTTAGAAAAAAAAATTAATAGAATTTTGTTAACAGGGAGATGTTTGTCACATTTTTTTTCTTCGATTTGGTCCAATTTTGCTCCACATCGATCAGATTGACTTCCGGTTGTTGTATTAAGATCGAATAGCACCGACGGAACGTTTTAAAATTGAATTATAGAAAAAAAAAATTTTAATTATAGAATTTTTTTTAACAGGGAGATGTTTGTCAATTTTTTTTTCTTCGATTTGGTCCAATTTTGCTCCACATCGATCAGATTGACTTCCGGTTGTTGTATTAAGATCGAATAGCACCGATGGAACGTTTTAAAATTGAAGTTTAGAAAAAAAAATTAATAATAGAATTTTGTTAACTAGAATTTTGTTAAAAGATGTTTGTCACATTTGTTTTCTTCGATTCGGTCCAATTTTGCTCCACATCGATCAGATTGACTTCCGGTTGTTGTATTAAGATCGAATAGCACCGATGGAACGTTTTAAAATTGAAGTTTAGAAAAAAAAAATAATAATAGAATTTTGTTAACAGGGAGATGTTTGTCACATTTTTTTTTCTTCGATTTGGTCCAATTTTGCTCCACATCGATCAGATTGACTTCCGGTTGTTGTATTAAGATCGAATAGCACCGATGGAACGTTTTAAAATTGAAGTTTAGAAAAAAAAATTAATAATAAAATTTTGTTAACAGGGAGATGTTTGTCACATTTTTTTTTTCTTCGATTTGGTCCAATTTTGCTCCACATCGATCAGATTGACTTCCGGTTGTTGTATTAAGATCGAATAGCACCGACGGAACGTTTTAAAATTGAATTTTATGAAAAAAAAAATTTTTTTAATTATTGAATTTTTTTAACAGGGAGATGTTTGTCACATTTTTTTTTCTTCGATTTGGTCCAATTTTGCTCTACATCGATCAGATTGACTTCCGGTTGTTGTATTAAGATCGAATAGCACCGATGGAACGTTTTAAAATTGAAGTTTAAAAAAAAAATTAATAATAGAATTTTGTTAACAGGGAGATGTTTGTCACATTTTTTTTTTCTTCGATTTGGTCCAATTTTGCTCCACATCGATCAGATTGACTTCCGGTTGCTGTATTAAGATCGAAAGCACCGACGGAACGTTTTAAAACTGTATTTTATGAAAATTTTTTTTTTAATTATAGAATTTTTTTAACAGGGAGATGTTTGTCACATTTTCTTTCTTCGATTCGGTCCAATTTTGCTCCACATCGATCAGATTGACTTCCGGTTGCTGTATTAAGATCGAATAGCACCGATGGAACGTTTTAAAATTGAAGTTTAGAAAAAAAAATAATAATAGAATTTTGTTAACAGGGAGATGTCACATTTTTTTTCTTCGATTCGGTCCAATTTTGCTCCACATCGATCAGATTGACTTCCGGTTGTTGTATTAAGATCGAATAGCACCGATGGAACGTTTTAAAATTGAAGTTTAGAAAAAAAAATTAATAATAGAATTTTGTTAACAGGGAGATGTTTGTCACATTTTTTTTCTTCGATTTGGTCCAATTTTGCTCCACATCGATCAGATTGACTTCCGGTTGTTGTATTAAGATCGAATAGCACCGACGGAACGTTTTAAAATTGAATTATAGAAAAAAAAAATTTTAATTATAGAATTTTTTTTAACAGGGAGATGTTTGTCAATTTTTTTTTCTTCGATTTGGTCCAATTTTGCTCCACATCGATCAGATTGACTTCCGGTTGTTGTATTAAGATCGAATAGCACCGATGGAACGTTTTAAAATTGAAGTTTAGAAAAAAAAATTAATAATAGAATTTTGTTAACTAGAATTTTGTTAAAAGATGTTTGTCACATTTGTTTTCTTCGATTCGGTCCAATTTTGCTCCACATCGATCAGATTGACTTCCGGTTGTTGTATTAAGATCGAATAGCACCGATGGAACGGTTTAAAATTGAAGTTTAGAAAAAAAAAATAATAATAGAATTTTGTTAACAGGGAGATGTTTGTCACATTTTTTTGCTTCGATTCGGTCCAATTTTGCTCCACATCGATCAGATTGAGTTCCGGTTGTTGTATTAAGATCGAATAGCACCGACGGAACGTTATAAAGTTGAATTTTAGAAAAAAAAATTTTTATAGAATTTTTTTTAACAGGGAGATGTTTGTCAATTTTTTTTTTCTTCGATTTGGTCCAATTTTGCTCCACATCGATCAGATTGACTTCCGGTTGTTGTATTAAGATCGAATAGCACCGATGGAACGTTTTAAAATTGAAGTTTAGAAAAAAAATTAATAATAGAATTTTGTTAACAGGGAGATGTTTGTCACATTTTTTTTTCTTCGATTTGGTCCAATTTTGCTCCACATCGATCAGATTGACTTCCGGTTGTTGTATTAAGATCGAATAGCACCGATGGAACGTTTTAAAATTGAAGTTTAGAAAAAAAAATTAATAATAGAATTTTGTTAACAGGGAGATGTTTGTCACATTTTTTTTTCTTCGATTTGGTCCAATTTTGCTCCACATCGATCAGATTGACTTCCGGTTGTTGTATTAAGATCGAATAGCACCGACGGAACGTTTTAAAATTCAGTTATAGAAAAAAAAAATTTTAATTATAGAATTTTTTTTAACAGGGAGATGTTTGTCAATTTTTTTTTCTTCGATTTGGTCCAATTTTGCTTCTCATCGATCAGATTGACTTCCGGTTGTTGTATTAATATCGAATAGCACCGACGGAACGTTTTAAAATTGAATTTTAGAAAAAAAGAAATTTTTAATTATAGAATTTTTTTAACAGGGAGATGTCTGTCAATTTTTTTTTTCTTCGATTCGGTCCAATTTTGCTCCACATCGATCAGATTGAGTTCCGGTTGTTGTATTAAGATCGAATAGCACCGACGGAACGTTTTAAAATAGAATTTTATGAAAAAATTTTTTTTTTAATAATAGAATTTTTTTAACAGGGAGATGTTTGTCAATTTTTTTTTCTTCGATTTGGTCCACTTTTGCTTCTCATCGATCAGATTGACTTCCGGTTGTTGTACTAAGATCGAATAGCACCGATGGAACGTTTTAAAATGGAAGTTCAGAAAAAAAAATTAATAATAGAATTTTGTTAACTAGAATTTTGTTAATAGATGTTTGTCACATTTGTTTTCTTCGATTTGGTCCAATTTTGCTCCACATCGATCAGATTGACTTCCGGTTGTTGTATTAAGATCGAATAGCACCGATGGAACGTTTTAAAATTGAAGTTTAGAAAAAAAATTAATAATAGAATTTTGTTAACAGGGTTTGTCACATTTTTTTTTCTTCGATTTGGTCCAATTTTGCTCCACATCGATCAGATTGACTTCCGGTTGTTGTATTAAGATCGAATAGCACCGATGGAACGTTTTAAAATTGAAGTTTAGAAAAAAAAATTAATAATAGAATTTTGTTAACAGGGAGATGTTTGTCACATTTTTTTTTCTTCGATTTGGTCCAATTTTGCTCCACATCGATCAGATTGACTTCCGGTTGTTGTATTAAGATCGAATAGCACCGACGGAACGTTTTAAAATTCAATTATAGAAAAAAAAATTTTTAATTATAGAATTTTTTTTAACAGGGAGATGTTTGTCAATTTTTTTTTCTTCGATTTGGTCCAATTTTGCTTCTCATCGATCAGATTGACTTCCGGTTGTTGTATTAATATCGAATAGCACCGACGGAACGTTTTAAAATAGAATTTTATGAAAAAAATTTTTTTTTAATTATAGAATTTTTTTAACAGGGAGATGTTTGTCAATTTTTTTTTCTTCGATTTGGTCCACTTTTGCTTCTCATCGATCAGATTGACTTCCGGTTGTTGTACTAAGATCGAATAGCACCGATGGAACGTTTTAAAATGGAAGTTCAGAAAAAAAAATTAATAATAGAATTTTGTTAACTAGAATTTTGTTAATAGATGTTTGTCACATTTGTTTTCTTCGATTCGGTCCAATTTTGCTCCACATCGATCAGATTGACTTCCGGTTGTTGTATTAAGATCGAATAGCACCGATGGAACGTTTTAAAATTGAAGTTTAGAAAAAAAATTAATAATAGAATTTTGTTAACAGGGAGATGTTTGTCACATTTTTTTGCTTCGATTCGGTCCAATTTTGCTCCACATCGATCAGATTGAGTTCCGGTTGTTGTATTAAGATCGAATAGCACCGACGGAACGTTATAAAGTTGAATTTTAGAAAAAAAAAAATTTTATAGAATTTTTTTTAACAGGGAGATGTTTGTCAATTTTTTTTTTCTTTGATTTGGTCCAATTTTGCTTCTCATCGATCAGATTGACTTCCGGTTGTTGTATTAAGATCGAATAGCACCGACGGAACGTTTTAAAATTGAATTTTATGAAAAAAATTTTTTTTTATTTATTGAATTTTTTTAACAGGGAGATGTTTGTCACATTTTTTTTTTCTTCGATTTGGTCCAATTTTGCTCTACATTGATCAGATTGACTTCCGGTTGTTGTATTAAGATCGAATAGCACCGATGGAACCTTTTAAAATTGAAGTTTAGAAAAAAAATTTAATAATAGAATTTTGTTAACAGGGAAGTTAACAGGGATGTTTGTCACATTTTTTTTTCTTCGATTTGGTCCAATTTTGCTCCACATCGATCAGATTGACTTCCGGTTGTTGTATTAAGATCGAATAGCACCGATGGAACGTATTAAAATTGAAGTTTAGAAAAAAAAATAATAATAGAATTTTGTTAACAGGGAGATGTTTCACATTTTTTTTCTTCGATTCGGTCCAATTTTGCTCCACATCGATCAGATTGACTTCCGGATGTTGTATTAAGATCGAATAGCACCGACGGAACGTTTTAAAATTGAATTTTAGAAAAAAAAAAATTTTAATTATAGAATTTTTTTTAACAGGGAGATGTTTGTCAATTTTTTTTTCTTCGATTTGGTCCAATTTTGCTCCACATCGATCAGATTGACTTCCGGTTGTTGTATTAAGATCGAATTGCACCGATGGTACGTTTTAAAATTGAAGTTTAGAAAAAAAAAATAATAATAGAATTTTGTTAACAGGGAGATCTTTGTCACATTTTTTTTCTTCGATTTCGTCCAATTTTGCTCCGCATCGATCAGATTGACTTCCGGTTGTTGTATTAGGATCGAATAGCACCGATGGAACGTTTTAAAATGGCAGTTTAGAAAAAAAAAATTAATAATAGAATTTTGTTAACAGGGAGATGTTTGTCACATTTGTTTTCTTCGATTCGGTCCAATTTTGCTCCACATCGATCAGATTGACTTCCGGTTGTTGTATTAAGATCGAATAGCACCGACGGAACGTTTTAAAATTGAATTTTAAAAAAAAAAAATTTTTTAATTATAGAATTCTTTTTAACAGGGAGATGTTTGTCATTTTTTTTTCTTCGATTTGGTCCAATTTTGCTCCACATCGATCAGATTGACTTCCGGTTGTTGTATTAAGATCGAATAGCACCGATGGAACATTTTAAAATTGAAGTTTAGAAAAAAAATTAATAATAGAATTTTGTTAACAGGGAGATGTTTGTCACATTTTTTTTCTTCGATTTGGTCCAATTTTGCTTCTCATCGATCAGATTGACTTCCGGTTGTTGTATTAAGATCGAATAGCACCGATGGAGCGTTTTAAAATGGAAGTTTAGAAAAAAAAAATTAATAATAGAATTTTGTTAACTAGAATTTTGTTAATAGATGTTTGTCACATTTGTTTTCTTCGATTCGGTCCAATTTTGCTCCACATCGATCAGATTGACTTCCGGTTGTTGTATTAAGATCGAATAGCACCGACGGAACGTTTTAAAATTGAATTTTAGAAAAAAAAAATTTTTAATTATAGAATTTTTTTTAACAGGGAGATGTTTGTCATTTTTTTTTCTTCGATTTGGTCCAATTTTGCTTCTCATCGATCAGATTGACTTCCGGTTGTGTATTAATATCGAATAGCACCGACGGAACGTTTTAAAATTGAATTTTAGAAAAAAAAGAAATTTTTAATTATAGAATTTTTTTAACAGGGAGATGTCTGTCAATTTTTTTTTTCTTCGATTCGGTCCAATTTTGCTCCACATCGATCAGATTGAGTTCCGGTTGTTGTGTTAAGATCGAATAGCACCGACGGAACGTTTTAAAATAGAATTTTATGAAAAAATTTTTTTTTTAATTATAGAATTTTTTTAACAGGGAGATGTTTGTCAATTTTTTTTTCTTCGATTTGGTCCACTTTTGCTTCTCATCGATCAGATTGACTTCCGGTTGTTGTACTAAGATCGAATAGCACCGATGGAACGTTTTAAAATGGAAGTTCAGAAAAAAAAATTAATAATAGAATTTTGTTAACTAGAATTTTGTTAATAGATGTTTGTCACATTTGTTTTCTTCGATTCGGTCCAATTTTGCTCCACATCGATCAGATTGACTTCCGGTTGTTGTATTAAGATCGAATAGCACCGACGGAACGTTTTAAAATTGAATTTTACGAAAAAAATTTTTTTTTTATTTATTGAATTTTTTTAACAGGGAGATGTTTGTCACATTTTTTTTTTCTTCGTTTTGGTCCAATTTTGCTCTACATTGATCAGATTGACTTCCGGTTGTTGTATTAAGATTGAATAGCACCGATGGAACGTTTTAAAATTGAAGTTTAGAAAAAAAATTTAATAATAGAATTTTGTTAACAGGGAAGTTAACAGGGATGTTTGTCACATTTTTTTTTCTTCGATTTGGTCCAATTTTGCTCCACATCGATCAGATTGACTTCCGGTTGTTGTATTAAGATCGAATAGCACCGATGGAACGTATTAAAATTGAAGTTTAGAAAAAAAAAATTTTATAGAATTTTTTTTAACAGGGAGATGTTTGTCAATTTTTTTTTCTTCGATTTGGTCCAATTTTGCTTCTCATCGATCAGATTGACTTCCGGTTGTTGTATTAAGATCGAATAGCACCGACGGAACGTTTTAAAATTGAATTTCATGAAAAAATTTTTTTTTAATTATAGAATTTTTTCAACTGGGAGATGTTTGTCACATTTTTTTTTCTTCGATTTGGTCCAATTTTGCTCTACATCGATCAGATTGACTTCCGGTTGTTGTATTAAGATCGAATAGCACCGACGGAACGTTTTAAAATTGAATTTCATGAAAAAAAATTTTTTTTTAATTATAGAATTTTTTTAACAGGGAGATGTTTGTCACATTTTTTTTTTCTTCGATTTGGTCCAATTTTGCTCTACATCGATCAGATTGACTTCCGGTTGTTGTATTAAGATCGAATAGCACCGATGGAAAGTTTTAAAATTGAAGTTTAGAAAAAAAAAATTAATAATAGAATTTTGTTAACAGGGAGATGTTTACATTTTTTTTCTTCGATTCGGTCCAATTTTGCTCCACATCGATCAGATTGACTTCCGGTTGCTGTATTAAGATCGAATAGCACCGATGGAACGTTTTAAAATTGAAGTTTAGAAAAAAAAAATAATAGAATTTTGTTAACAGGGAGATGTTTGTCACATTTTTTTTTCTTCGATTTGGTCCAATTTTGCTCCACATCGATCAGATTGACTTCCGGTTGTTGTATTAAGATCGAATAGCACCGATGGAACGTTTTAAAATTGAAGTTTAGAAAAAAAAATAATAATAGAATTTTGTTAACAGGGAGATGTTTGTCACATTTTTTTTTCTTCGATTTGGTCCAATTTTGCTCCACATCGATCGATTGACTTCCGGTTGTTGTATTAAGATCGAATAGCACCGATGGAACGTATTAAAATTGAAGTTTAGAAAAAAAAAATAATAATAGAATTTTGTTAACAGGGAGATGTTTGTCACATTTTTTTTTCTTCGATTTGGTCCAATTTTGCTCCATATCGATCAGATTGACTTCCGGTTGTTGTATTAAGATCGAATAGCACCGATGGAACGTTTTAAAATTGAAGTTTAGAAAAAAAAATTAATAATAGAATTTTGTTAACAGGAAGATGTTTGTCACATTTTTTTCTTCGATTCGGTCCAATTTTGCTCCACGTCGATCAGATTGATTTCCGGTTGTTGTATTAAGATCGAATAGCACCGACTGAACGTTTTAAAATTGAATTTTATGAAAAAAAATTTTTTTTAAATATTGAATTTTTTTAACATGGAGATGTTTGCCACATTTTTTTTTCTTCGATTTGGTCCAATTTTGCTCCACATCGATCAGATTGACTTCCGGTTGTTGTATTAAGATCGAATAGCACCGACGGAACGTTTTAAAATTGAATTTTAGAAAAAAAAAATTTTAATTATAGAATTTTGTTAACAGGGAGATGTTTGTCACATTTTTTTTTCTTCGATTTGGTCCAATTTTGCTCCACATCGATCAGATTGACTTCCGGTTGTTGTATTAAGATCGAATAGCACCGACGGAACGTTTTAAAATTGAATTTTAGGAAAAAAAAATTTTAATTATAGAATTTTTTTTAACAGGGAGATGTTTGTCACATTTTTTTTCTTCGATTCGGTCCAATTTTGCTCCACATCGATCAGATTGACTTCCGGTTGCTGTATTAAGATCGAATAGCACCGATGGAACGTTTTAAAATTGAAGTTTAGAAAAAAAAAATAGAATTTTGTTAACAGGGAGATGTCACATTTTTTTTCTTCGATTCGGTCCAATTTTGCTCCACATCGATCAGATTGACTTCCGGTTGTTGTATTAAGATCGAATAGCACCGATGGAACGTTTTAAAATTGAAGTTTAGAAAAAAAAAATAGAATTTTGTTAACAGGGAGATGTCACATTTTTTTTCTTCGATTCGGTCCAATTTTGCTCCACATCGATCAGATTGACTTCCGGTTGTTGTATTAAGATCGAATAGCACCGACGGAACGTTTTAAAATTGAATTTCATGAAAAAATTTTTTTTTTTAATTATAGAATTTTTTTAACTGGGGGATGTTTGTCACATTTTTTTTTCTTCGATTTGGTCCAATTTTGCTCTACATCGATCAGATTGACTTCCGGTTGTTGTATTAAGATCGAATAGCACCGACGGAACGTTTTAAAATTGAATTTCATGAAAAAATTTTTTTTTTTAATTATAGAATTTTTTTAACTGGGGGATGTTTGTCACATTTTTTTTCTTCGATTTGGTCCAATTTTGCTCTACATCGATCAGATTGACTTCCGGTTGTTGTATTAAGATCGAATAGCACCGATGGAACGTTTTAAAATTGAAGTTTAGAAAATAAAATTAATAATAGAATTTTGTTAACAGGGAGATGTTTGTCACATTTTTTTTTTCTTCGATTTGGTCCAATTTTGCTCTACATCGATCAGATTGACTTCCGGTTGTTGTATTAAGATCGAATAGCACCGACGGAACGTTTTAAAATTGAATTTCATGAAAAAAATTTTTTTTTTAATTATAGAATTTTTTTAACTGGGAGATGTTTGTCACATTTTTTTTTTCTTCGATTTGGTCCAATTTTGCTCTACATCGATCAGATTGACTTCCGGTTGTTGTATTAAGATCGAATAGCACCGATGGAACGTTTTAAAATTGAAGTTTAGAAAATAAAATTAATAATAGAATTTTGTTAACAGGGAGATGTTTGTCACATTTTTTTTTCTTCGATTTGGTCCAATTTTGCTCCACATCGATCAGATTGACTTCCGGTTGTTGTATTAAGATCGAATAGCACCGATGGAACGTTTTAAAATTGAAGTTTAGAAAAAAAAATTAATAATAAAATTTTGTTAACAGGGGGATGTTTGTCACATTTTTTTCTTCGATTCGGTCCAATTTTGCTCCACGTCGATCAGATTGACTTCCGGTTGTTGTATTAAGATCGAATAGCACCGACGGAACGTTTTAAAATTGAAGTTTTAAAAAAAAATTAATAATAGAATTTTGTTAACAGGGAGATGTTTGTCACATTTTTTTTCTTCGATTCGGTCCAATTTTGCTCCACATCGATCAGATTGACTTCCGGTTGCTGTATTAAGATCGAATAGCACCGATGGAACGTTTTAAAATTGAAGTTTAGAAAAAAAAAATAATAATAGAATTTTGTTAACAGGGAGAACATTGTCACATTTTTTTTCTTCGATTCGGTCCAATTTTGCTCCACATCGATCAGATTGACTTCCGGTTGTTGTATTAAGATCGAATAGCACCGATGGAACGTTTTAAAATTGAAGTTTAGAAAAAAAAAATAATAGAATTTTGTTAACAGGGAGATGTTTGTCACATTTTTTTTTCTTCGATTTGGTCCAATTTTGCTCCACATCGATCAGATTGACTTCCGGTTGTTGTATTAAGATCGAATAGCACCGATGGAACGTTTTAAAATTGAAGTTTAGAAAAAAAAAATTAATAATAGAATTTTGTTAACAGGGAGATGTTTGTCAATTTTTTTTTCTTCGATTTGGTCCAATTTTGCTCCACATCGATCAGATTGACTTCCGGTTGTTGTATTAAGATCGAATAGCACCGATGGAACGTTTTAAAATTGAAGTTTAGAAAAAAAAATTAATAATAGAATTTTGTTAACAGGGAGATGTTTGTCACATTTTTTTTTCTTCGATTCGGTCCAATTTTGCTCCACATCGATCAGATTGACTTCCGGTTGTTGTATTAAGATCGAATAGCACCGATGGAACGTTTTAAAATTGAAGTTTAGAAAAAAAAAATTAATAATAGAATTTTGTTAACAGGGAAGTTAACAGGGATGTTTGTCACATTTTTTTTTCTTCGATTTGGTCCAATTTTGCTCTACATCGATCAGATTGACTTCCGGTTGTTGTATTAAGATCGAATAGCACCGACGGAACGTTTTAAAATTGAATTTCATGAAAAATTTTTTTTTTTAATTATAGAATTTTTTTAACTGGGGGATGTTTGTCACATTTTTTTTTCTTCGATTTGGTCCAATTTTGCTCTACATCGATCAGATTGACTTCCGGTTGTTGTATTAAGATCGAATAGCACCGACGGAACGTTTTAAAATTGAATTTCATGAAAAAAATTTTTTTTTTAATTATAGAATTTTTTTAACTGGGGGATGTTTGTCACATTTTTTTTCTTCGATTTGGTCCAATTTTGCTCTACATCGATCAGATTGACTTCCGGTTGTTGTATTAAGATCGAATAGCACCGATGGAACGTTTTAAAATTGAAGTTTAGAAAATAAAATTAATAATAGAATTTTGTTAACAGGGAGATGTTTGTCACATTTTTTTTTTCTTCGATTTGGTCCAATTTTGCTCTACATCGATCAGATTGACTTCCGGTTGTTGTATTAAGATCGAATAGCACCGACGGAACGTTTTAAAATTGAATTTCATGAAAAAATTTTTTTTTTTAATTATAGAATTTTTTTAACTGGGAGATGTTTGTCACATTTTTTTTTTCTTCGATTTGGTCCAATTTTGCTCTACATCGATCAGATTGACTTCCGGTTGTTGTATTAAGATCGAATAGCACCGATGGAACGTTTTAAAATTGAAGTTTAGAAAATAAAATTAATCATAGAATTTTGTTAACAGGGAGATGTTTGTCACATTTTTTTTCTTCGATTTGGTCCAATTTTGCTCCACATCGATCAGATTGACTTCCGGTTGTTGTATTAAGATCGAAAGCACCGACGGAACGTTTTAAAACTGAAATTTATGAAAAAAAATTTTTTAATTATAGAATTTTTTTAACAGGGAGATGTTTGTCACATTTTTTTTCTTCGATTCGGTCCAATTTTGCTCCACATCGATCAGATTGACTTCCGGTTGCTGTATTAAGATCGAATAGCACCGATGGAACGTTTTAAAATTGAAGTTTAGAAAAAAAAATAATAATAAAATTTTGTTAACTGGGAGATGTCACATTTTTTTTCTTCGATTCGGTCCAATTTTGCTCCACATCGATCAGATTGACTTCCGGTTGTTGTATTAAGATCGAATAGCACCGATAGAACGTTTTAAAATTGAAGTTTAGAAAAAAAAATTAATAATAGAATTTTGTTAACAGGGAGATGTTTGTCACATTTTTTTTTCTTCGATTTGGTCCAATTTTGCTCCACATCGATCAGATTGACTTCCGGTTGTTGTATTAAGATCGAATAGCACCGACGGAACGTTTTAAAATTGAATTTTATGAAAAAAAAATTTTTTTTAATTATTGAATTTTTTTAACAGGGAGATGTTTGTCACATTTTTTTTTCTTCGATTTGGTCCAATTTTGCTCTACATCGATCAGATTGACTTCCGGTTGTTGTATTAAGATCGAATAGCACCGATGGAACGTTTTAAAATTGAAGTTTAAAAAAAAAATTAATAATAGAATTTTGTTAACAGGGAGATGTTTGTCACATTTTTTTTTCTTCGATTTGGTCCAATTTTGCTCCACATCGATCAGATTGACTTCCGGTTGCTGTATTAAGATCGAAAGCACCGACGGAACGTTTTAAAACTGTATTTTTTGAAAAAATTTTTTTTAATTATAGAATTTTTTTAACAGGGAGATGTTTGTCACATTTTCTTTCTTCGATTAGGTCCAATTTTGCTCCACATCGATCAGATTGACTTCCGGTTGCTGTATTAAGATCGAATAGCACCGATGGAACGTTTTAAAATTGAAGTTTAGAAAAAAAAAATAATAATAGAATTTTGTTAACAGGGAGATGTCACATTTTTTTTCTTCGATTCGGTCCAATTTTGCTCCACATCGATCAGATTGACTTCCGGTTGTTGTATTAAGATCGAATAGCACCGATGGAACGTTTTAAAATTGAAGTTTAGAAAAAAAAATTAATAGAATTTTGTTAACAGGGAGATGTTTGTCACATTTTTTTTCTTCGATTTGGTCCAATTTTGCTCCACATCGATCAGATTGACTTCCGGTTGTTGTATTAAGATCGAATAGCACCGACGGAACGTTTTAAAATTGAATTATAGAAAAAAAAAATTTTAATTATAGAATTTTTTTTAACAGGGAGATGTTTGTCAATTTTTTTTTCTTCGATTTGGTCCAACTTTGCTCCACATCGATCAGATTGACTTCCGGTTGTTGTATTAAGATCGAATAGCACCGATGGAACGTTTTAAAATTGAAGTTTAGAAAAAAAAATTAATAATAGAATTTTGTTAACTAGAATTTTGTTAAAAGATGTTTGTCACATTTGTTTTCTTCGATTCGGTCCAATTTTGCTCCACATCGATCAGATTGACTTCCGGTTGTTGTATTAAGATCGAATAGCACCGATGGAACGTTTTAAAATTGAAGTTTAGAAAAAAAAAATAATAATAGAATTTTGTTAACAGGGAGATGTTTGTCACATTTTTTTTTCTTCGATTTGGTCCAATTTTGCTCCACATCGATCAGATTGACTTCCGGTTGTTGTATTAAGATCGAATAGCACCGATGGAACGTTTTAAAATTGAAGTTTAGAAAAAAAAATTAATAATAAAATTTTGTTAACAGGGAGATGTTTGTCACATTTTTTTTTTCTTCGATTTGGTCCAATTTTGCTCCACATCGATCAGATTGACTTCCGGTTGTTGTATTAAGATCGAATAGCACCGACGGAACGTTTTAAAATTGAATTTTATGAAAAAAAAAATTTTTTTAATTATTGAATTTTTTTAACAGGGAGATGTTTGTCACATTTTTTTTTCTTCGATTTGGTCCAATTTTGCTCTACATCGATCAGATTGACTTCCGGTTGTTGTATTAAGATCGAATAGCACCGATGGAACGTTTTAAAATTGAAGTTTAAAAAAAAAATTAATAATAGAATTTTGTTAACAGGGAGATGTTTGTCACATTTTTTTTTTCTTCGATTTGGTCCAATTTTGCTCCACATCGATCAGATTGACTTCCGGTTGCTGTATTAAGATCGAAAGCACCGACGGAACGTTTTAAAACTGTATTTTATGAAAATTTTTTTTTTAATTATAGAATTTTTTTAACAGGGAGATGTTTGTCACATTTTCTTTCTTCGATTCGGTCCAATTTTGCTCCACATCGATCAGATTGACTTCCGGTTGCTGTATTAAGATCGAATAGCACCGATGGAACGTTTTAAAATTGAAGTTTAGAAAAAAAAAATAATAATAGAATTTTGTTAACAGGGAGATGTCACATTTTTTTTCTTCGATTCGGTCCAATTTTGCTCCACATCGATCAGATTGACTTCCGGTTGTTGTATTAAGATCGAATAGCACCGATGGAACGTTTTAAAATTGAAGTTTAGAAAAAAAAATTAATAATAGAATTTTGTTAACAGGGAGATGTTTGTCACATTTTTTTTCTTCGATTTGGTCCAATTTTGCTCCACATCGATCAGATTGACTTCCGGTTGTTGTATTAAGATCGAATAGCACCGACGGAACGTTTTAAAATTGAATTATAGAAAAAAAAAATTTTAATTATAGAATTTTTTTTAACAGGGAGATGTTTGTCAATTTTTTTTTCTTCGATTTGGTCCAATTTTGCTCCACATCGATCAGATTGACTTCCGGTTGTTGTATTAAGATCGAATAGCACCGATGGAACGTTTTAAAATTGAAGTTTAGAAAAAAAAATTAATAATAGAATTTTGTTAACTAGAATTTTGTTAAAAGATGTTTGTCACATTTGTTTTCTTCGATTCGGTCCAATTTTGCTCCACATCGATCAGATTGACTTCCGGTTGTTGTATTAAGATCGAATAGCACCGATGGAACGTTTTAAAATTGAAGTTTAGAAAAAAAAAATAATAATAGAATTTTGTTAACAGGGAGATGTTTGTCACATTTTTTTGCTTCGATTCGGTCCAATTTTGCTCCACATCGATCAGATTGAGTTCCGGTTGTTGTATTAAGATCGAATAGCACCGACGGAACGTTATAAAGTTGAATTTTAGAAAAAAAAAATTTTTATAGAATTTTTTTTAACAGGGAGATGTTTGTCAATTTTTTTTTTCTTCGATTTGGTCCAATTTTGCTCCACATCGATCAGATTGACTTCCGGTTGTTGTATTAAGATCGAATAGCACCGATGGAACGTTTTAAAATTGAAGTTTAGAAAAAAAATTAATAATAGAATTTTGTTAACAGGGAGATGTTTGTCACATTTTTTTTTCTTCGATTTGGTCCAATTTTGCTCCACATCGATCAGATTGACTTCCGGTTGTTGTATTAAGATCGAATAGCACCGATGGAACGTTTTAAAATTGAAGTTTAGAAAAAAAAATTAATAATAGAATTTTGTTAACAGGGAGATGTTTGTCACATTTTTTTTTCTTCGATTTGGTCCAATTTTGCTCCACATCGATCAGATTGACTTCCGGTTGTTGTATTAAGATCGAATAGCACCGACGGAACGTTTTAAAATTCAGTTATAGAAAAAAAAAATTTTAATTATAGAATTTTTTTTAACAGGGAGATGTTTGTCAATTTTTTTTTCTTCGATTTGGTCCAATTTTGCTTCTCATCGATCAGATTGACTTCCGGTTGTTGTATTAATATCGAATAGCACCGACGGAACGTTTTAAAATTGAATTTTAGAAAAAAAGAAATTTTTAATTATAGAATTTTTTTAACAGGGAGATGTCTGTCAATTTTTTTTTTCTTCGATTCGGTCCAATTTTGCTCCACATCGATCAGATTGAGTTCCGGTTGTTGTATTAAGATCGAATAGCACCGACGGAACGTTTTAAAATAGAATTTTATGAAAAAATTTTTTTTTTAATTATAGAATTTTTTTAACAGGGAGATGTTTGTCAATTTTTTTTTCTTCGATTTGGTCCACTTTTGCTTCTCATCGATCAGATTGACTTCCGGTTGTTGTACTAAGATCGAATAGCACCGATGGAACGTTTTAAAATGGAAGTTCAGAAAAAAAAATTAATAATAGAATTTTGTTAACTAGAATTTTGTTAATAGATGTTTGTCACATTTGTTTTCTTCGATTCGGTCCAATTTTGCTCCACATCGATCAGATTGACTTCCGGTTGTTGTATTAAGATCGAATAGCACCGATGGAACGTTTTAAAATTGAAGTTTAGAAAAAAAAATAATAATAGAATTTTGTTAACAGGGAGATGTTTGTCACATTTTTTTGCTTCGATTCGGTCCAATTTTGCTCCACATCGATCAGATTGAGTTCCGGTTGTTGTATTAAGATCGAATAGCACCGACGGAACGTTATAAAGTTGAATTTTAGAAAAAAAAAAATTTTATAGAATTTTTTTTAACAGGGAGATGTTTGTCAATTTTTTTTTTCTTTGATTTGGTCCAATTTTGCTTCTCATCGATCAGATTGACTTCCGGTTGTTGTATTAAGATCGAATAGCACCGACGGAACGTTTTAAAATTGAATTTTATGAAAAAAATTTTTTTTTATTTATTGAATTTTTTTAACAGGGAGATGTTTGTCACATTTTTTTTTTCTTCGATTTGGTCCAATTTTGCTCTACATTGAACAGATTGACTTCCGGTTGTTGTATTAAGATCGAATAGCACCGATGGAACGTTTTAAAATTGAAGTTTAGAAAAAAAATTTAATAATAGAATTTTGTTAACAGGGAAGTTAACAGGGATGTTTGTCACATTTTTTTTTCTTCGATTTGGTCCAATTTTGCTCCACATCGATCAGATTGACTTCCGGTTGTTGTATTAAGATCGAATAGCACCGATGGAACGTTTTAAAATTGAAGTTTAGAAAAAAAATTAATAATAGAATTTTGTTAACAGGGTTTGTCACATTTTTTTTTCTTCGATTTGGTCCAATTTTGCTCCACATCGATCAGATTGACTTCCGGTTGTTGTATTAAGATCGAATAGCACCGATGGAACGTTTTAAAATTGAAGTTTAGAAAAAAAAATTAATAATAGAATTTTGTTAACAGGGAGATGTTTGTCACATTTTTTTTTCTTCGATTTGGTCCAATTTTGCTCCACATCGATCAGATTGACTTCCGGTTGTTGTATTAAGATCGAATAGCACCGACGGAACGTTTTAAAATTCAATTATAGAAAAAAAAATTTTTAATTATAGAATTTTTTTTAACAGGGAGATGTTTGTCAATTTTTTTTTCTTCGATTTGGTCCAATTTTGCTTCTCATCGATCAGATTGACTTCCGGTTGTTGTACTAAGATCGAATAGCACCGATGGAACGTTTTAAAATGGAAGTTCAGAAAAAAAAATTAATAATAGAATTTTGTTAACTAGAATTTTGTTAATAGATGTTTGTCACATTTGTTTTCTTCGATTCGGTCCAATTTTGCTCCACATCGATCAGATTGACTTCCGGTTGTTGTATTAAGATCGAATAGCACCGATGGAACGTTTTAAAATTGAAGTTTAGAAAAAAAATTAATAATAGAATTTTGTTAACAGGGAGATGTTTGTCACATTTTTTTGCTTCGATTCGGTCCAATTTTGCTCCACATCGATCAGATTGAGTTCCGGTTGTTGTATTAAGATCGAATAGCACCGACGGAACGTTATAAAGTTGAATTTTAGAAAAAAAAAAATTTTATAGAATTTTTTTTAACAGGGAGATGTTTGTCAATTTTTTTTTTCTTTGATTTGGTCCAATTTTGCTTCTCATCGATCAGATTGACTTCCGGTTGTTGTATTAAGATCGAATAGCACCGACGGAACGTTTTAAAATTGAATTTTATGAAAAAAAATTTTTTTTATTTATTGCATTTTTTTAACAGGGAGATGTTTGTCACATTTTTTTTTTCTTCGATTTGGTCCAATTTTGCTCTACATTGATCAGATTGACTTCCGGTTGTTGTATTAAGATCGAATAGCACCGATGGAACGTTTTAAAATTGAAGTTTAGAAAAAAAATTTAATAATAGAATTTTGTTAACAGGGAAGTTAACAGGGATGTTTGTCACATTTTTTTTTCTTCGATTTGGTCCAATTTTGCTCCACATCGATCAGATTGACTTCCGGTTGTTGTATTAAGATCGAATAGCACCGATGGAACGTATTAAAATTGAAGTTTAGAAAAAAAAATAATAATAGAATTTTGTTAACAGGGAGATGTTTCACATTTTTTTTCTTCGATTCGGTCCAATTTTGCTCCACATCGATCAGATTGACTTCCGGATGTTGTATTAAGATCGAATAGCACCGACGGAACGTTTTAAAATTGAAGTTTAGAAAAAAAAATAATAATAAAATTTTGTTAACTGGGAGATGTCACATTTTTTTTCTTCGATTCGGTCCAATTTTGCTCCACATCGATCAGATTGACTTCCGGTTGTTGTATTAAGATCGAATAGCACCGATAGAACGTTTTAAAATTGAAGTTTAGAAAAAAAAATTAATAATAGAATTTTGTTAACAGGGAGATGTTTGTCACATTTTTTTTTCTTCGATTTGGTCCAATTTTGCTCCACATCGATCAGATTGACTTCCGGTTGTTGTATTAAGATCGAATAGCACCGACGGAACGTTTTAAAATTGAATTTTATGAAAAAAAATTTTTTTTTAATTATTGAATTTTTTTAACAGGGAGATGTTTGTCACATTTTTTTTTCTTCGATTTGGTCCAATTTTGCTCTACATCGATCAGATTGACTTCCGGTTGTTGTATTAAGATCGAATAGCACCGATGGAACGTTTTAAAATTGAAGTTTAAAAAAAAAAATAATAATAGAATTTTGTTAACAGGGAGATGTTTGTCACATTTTTTTTTCTTCGATTTGGTCCAATTTTGCTCCACATCGATCAGATTGACTTCCGGTTGCTGTATTAAGATCGAAAGCACCGACGGAACGTTTTAAAACTGTATTTTATGAAAAAAAATTTTTTAATTATAGAATTTTTTTAACAGGGAGATGTTTGTCACATTTTCTTTCTTCGATTAGGTCCAATTTTGCTCCACATCGATCAGATTGACTTCCGGTTGCTGTATTAAGATCGAATAGCACCGATGGAACGTTTTAAAATTGAAGTTTAGAAAAAAAAAATAATAATAGAATTTTGTTAACAGGGAGATGTCACATTTTTTTTCTTCGATTTGGTCCAATTTTGCTTCTCATCGATCAGATTGACTTCCGGTTGTTGTATTAATATCGAATAGCACCGACGGAACGTTTTAAAATTGAATTTTAGAAAAAAAGAAATTTTTAATTATAGAATTTTTTTAACAGGGAGATGTCTGTCAATTTTTTTTTTCTTCGATTCGGTCCAATTTTGCTCCACATCGATCAGATTGAGTTCCGGTTGTTGTATTAAGATCGAATAGCACCGACGGAACGTTTTAAAATAGAATTTTATGAAAAAAATTTTTTTTTAATTATAGAATTTTTTTAACAGGGAGATGTTTGTCAATTTTTTTTTCTTCGATTTGGTCCACTTTTGCTTCTCATCGATCAGATTGACTTCCGGTTGTTGTACTAAGATCGAATAGCACCGATGGAACGTTTTAAAATGGAAGTTCAGAAAAAAAAATTAATAATAGAATTTTGTTAACTAGAATTTTGTTAATAGATGTTTGTCACATTTGTTTTCTTCGATTCGGTCCAATTTTGCTCCACATCGATCAGATTGACTTCCGGTTGTTGTATTAAGATCGAATAGCACCGATGGAACGTTTTAAAATTGAAGTTTAGAAAAAAAAATAATAATAGAATTTTGTTAACAGGGAGATGTTTGTCACATTTTTTTGCTTCGATTCGGTCCAATTTTGCTCCACATCGATCAGATTGAGTTCCGGTTGTTGTATTAAGATCGAATAGCACCGACGGAACGTTATAAAGTTGAATTTTAGAAAAAAAAAAATTTTATAGAATTTTTTTTAACAGGGAGATGTTTGTCAATTTTTTTTTTCTTTGATTTGGTCCAATTTTGCTTCTCATCGATCAGATTGACTTCCGGTTGTTGTATTAAGATCGAATAGCACCGACGGAACGTTTTAAAATTGAATTTTATGAAAAAAATTTTTTTTTATTTATTGAATTTTTTTAACAGGGAGATGTTTGTCACATTTTTTTTTTCTTCGATTTGGTCCAATTTTGCTCTACATTGATCAGATTGACTTCCGGTTGTTGTATTAAGATCGAATAGCACCGATGGAACGTTTTAAAATTGAAGTTTAGAAAAAAAATTTAATAATAGAATTTTGTTAACAGGGAAGTTAACAGGGATGTTTGTCACATTTTTTTTTCTTCGATTTGGTCCAATTTTGCTCCACATCGATCAGATTGACTTCCGGTTGTTGTATTAAGATCGAATAGCACCGATGGAACGTTTTAAAATTGAAGTTTAGAAAAAAAATTAATAATAGAATTTTGTTAACAGGGTTTGTCACATTTTTTTTTCTTCGATTTGGTCCAATTTTGCTCCACATCGATCAGATTGACTTCCGGTTGTTGTATTAAGATCGAATAGCACCGATGGAACGTTTTAAAATTGAAGTTTAGAAAAAAAAATTAATAATAGAATTTTGTTAACAGGGAGATGTTTGTCACATTTTTTTTTCTTCGATTTGGTCCAATTTTGCTCCACATCGATCAGATTGACTTCCGGTTGTTGTATTAAGATCGAATAGCACCGACGGAACGTTTTAAAATTCAATTATAGAAAAAAAAATTTTTAATTATAGAATTTTTTTTAACAGGGAGATGTTTGTCAATTTTTTTTTCTTCGATTTGGTCCAATTTTGCTTCTCATCGATCAGATTGACTTCCGGTTGTTGTATTAATATCGAATAGCACCGACGGAACGTTTTAAAATTGAATTTTAGAAAAAAAGAAATTTTTAATTATAGAATTTTTTTAACAGGGAGATGTCTGTCAATTTTTTTTTTCTTCGATTCGGTCCAATTTTGCTCCACATCGATCAGATTGAGTTCCGGTTGTTGTATTAAGATCGAATAGCACCGACGGAACGTTTTAAAATAGAATTTTATGAAAAAAATTTTTTTTTAATTATAGAATTTTTTTAACAGGGAGATGTTTGTCAATTTTTTTTTCTTCGATTTGGTCCACTTTTGCTTCTCATCGATCAGATTGACTTCCGGTTGTTGTACTAAGATCGAATAGCACCGATGGAACGTTTTAAAATGGAAGTTCAGAAAAAAAAATTAATAATAGAATTTTGTTAACTAGAATTTTGTTAATAGATGTTTGTCACATTTGTTTTCTTCGATTCGGTCCAATTTTGCTCCACATCGATCAGATTGACTTCCGGTTGTTGTATTAAGATCGAATAGCACCGATGGAACGTTTTAAAATTGAAGTTTAGAAAAAAAATTAATAATAGAATTTTGTTAACAGGGAGATGTTTGTCACATTTTTTTGCTTCGATTCGGTCCAATTTTGCTCCACATCGATCAGATTGAGTTCCGGTTGTTGTATTAAGATCGAATAGCACCGACGGAACGTTATAAAGTTGAATTTTAGAAAAAAAAAATTTTATAGAATTTTTTTTAACAGGGAGATGTTTGTCAATTTTTTTTTTCTTTGATTTGGTCCAATTTTGCTTCTCATCGATCAGATTGACTTCCGGTTGTTGTATTAAGATCGAATAGCACCGACGGAACGTTTTAAAATTGAATTTTATGAAAAAATTTTTTTTTTATTTATTGAATTTTTTTAACAGGGAGATGTTTGTCACATTTTTTTTTTCTTCGATTTGGTCCAATTTTGCTCTACATTGATCAGATTGACTTCCGGTTGTTGTATTAAGATCGAATAGCACCGATGGAACGTTTTAAAATTGAAGTTTAGAAAAAAAATTTAATAATAGAATTTTGTTAACAGGGAAGTTAACAGGGATGTTTGTCACATTTTTTTTTCTTCGATTTGGTCCAATTTTGCTCCACATCGATCAGATTGACTTCCGGTTGTTGTATTAAGATCGAATAGCACCGATGGAACGTATTAAAATTGAAGTTTAGAAAAAAAAATAATAATAGAATTTTGTTAACTGGGAGATGTTTCACATTTTTTTTCTTCGATTCGGTCCAATTTTGCTCCACATCGATCAGATTGACTTCCGGATGTTGTATTAAGATCGAATAGCACCGACGGAACGTTTTAAAATTGAAGTTTAGAAAAAAAAATAATAATAAAATTTTGTTAACTGGGAGATGTCACATTTTTTTTCTTCGATTCGGTCCAATTTTGCTCCACATCGATCAGATTGACTTCCGGTTGTTGTATTAAGATCGAATAGCACCGATAGAACGTTTTAAAATAGAAGTTTAGAAAAAAAAATTAATAATAGAATTTTGTTAACAGGGAGATGTTTGTCACATTTTTTTTTCTTCGATTTGGTCCAATTTTGCTCCACATCGATCAGATTGACTTCCGGTTGTTGTATTAAGATCGAATAGCACCGACGGAACGTTTTAAAATTGAATTTTATGAAAAAAAATTTTTTTTTAATTATTGAATTTTTTTAACAGGGAGATGTTTGTCACATTTTTTTTTCTTCGATTTGGTCCAATTTTGCTCTACATCGATCAGATTGACTTCCGGTTGTTGTATTAAGATCGAATAGCACCGATGGAACGTTTTAAAATTGAAGTTTAAAAAAAAAATTAATAATAGAATTTTGTTAACAGGGAGATGTTTGTCACATTTTTTTTTCTTCGATTTGGTCCAATTTTGCTCCACATCGATCAGATTGACTTCCGGTTGCTGTATTAAGATCGAAAGCACCGACGGAACGTTTTAAAACTGTATTTTATGAAAAAAATTTTTTTAATTATAGAATTTTTTTAACAGGGAGATGTTTGTCACATTTTCTTTCTTCGATTAGGTCCAATTTTGCTCCACATCGATCAGATTGACTTCCGGTTGCTGTATTAAGATCGAATAGCACCGATGGAACGTTTTAAAATTGAAGTTTAGAAAAAAAAAATAATAATAGAATTTTGTTAACAGGGAGATGTCACATTTTTTTTCTTCGATTCGGTCCAATTTTGCTCCACATCGATCAGATTGACTTCCGGTTGTTGTATTAAGATCGAATAGCACCGATGGAACGTTTTAAAATTGAAGTTTAGAAAAAAAAATTAATAGAATTTTGTTAACAGGGAGATGTTTGTCACATTTTTTTTCTTCGATTTGGTCCAATTTTGCTCCACATCGATCAGATTGACTTCCGGTTGTTGTATTAAGATCGAATAGCACCGACGGAACGTTTTAAAATTGAATTATAGAAAAAAAAAATTTTAATTATAGAATTTTTTTTAACAGGGAGATGTTTGTCAATTTTTTTTTCTTCGATTTGGTCCAATTTTGCTCCACATCGATCAGATTGACTTCCGGTTGTTGTATTAAGATCGAATAGCACCGATGGAACGTTTTAAAATTGAAGTTTAGAAAAAAAAATTAATAATAGAATTTTGTTAACTAGAATTTTGTTAAAAGATGTTTGTCACATTTGTTTTCTTCGATTCGGTCCAATTTTGCTCCACATCGATCAGATTGACTTCCGGTTGTTGTATTAAGATCGAATAGCACCGATGGAACGTTTTAAAATTGAAGTTTAGAAAAAAAAAATAATAATAGAATTTTGTTAACAGGGAGATGTTTGTCACATTTTTTTTTCTTCGATTTGGTCCAATTTTGCTCCACATCGATCAGATTGACTTCCGGTTGTTGTATTAAGATCGAATAGCACCGATGGAACGTTTTAAAATTGAAGTTTAGAAAAAAAAATTAATAATAAAATTTTGTTAACAGGGAGATGTTTGTCACATTTTTTTTTTCTTCGATTTGGTCCAATTTTGCTCCACATCGATCAGATTGACTTCCGGTTGTTGTATTAAGATCGAATAGCACCGACGGAACGTTTTAAAATTGAATTTTATGAAAAAAAAAATTTTTTTAATTATTGAATTTTTTTAACAGGGAGATGTTTGTCACATTTTTTTTTCTTCGATTTGGTCCAATTTTGCTCTACATCGATCAGATTGACTTCCGGTTGTTGTATTAAGATCGAATAGCACCGATGGAACGTTTTAAAATTGAAGTTTAAAAAAAAAATTAATAATAGAATTTTGTTAACAGGGAGATGTTTGTCACATTTTTTTTTTCTTCGATTTGGTCCAATTTTGCTCCACATCGATCAGATTGACTTCCGGTTGCTGTATTAAGATCGAAAGCACCGACGGAACGTTTTAAAACTGTATTTTATGAAAATTTTTTTTTTAATTATAGAATTTTTTTAACAGGGAGATGTTTGTCACATTTTCTTTCTTCGATTCGGTCCAATTTTGCTCCACATCGATCAGATTGACTTCCGGTTGCTGTATTAAGATCGAATAGCACCGATGGAACGTTTTAAAATTGAAGTTTAGAAAAAAAAATAATAATAGAATTTTGTTAACAGGGAGATGTCACATTTTTTTTCTTCGATTCGGTCCAATTTTGCTCCACATCGATCAGATTGACTTCCGGTTGTTGTATTAAGATCGAATAGCACCGATGGAACGTTTTAAAATTGAAGTTTAGAAAAAAAAATTAATAATAGAATTTTGTTAACAGGGAGATGTTTGTCACATTTTTTTTCTTCGATTTGGTCCAATTTTGCTCCACATCGATCAGATTGACTTCCGGTTGTTGTATTAAGATCGAATAGCACCGACGGAACGTTTTAAAATTGAATTATAGAAAAAAAAAATTTTAATTATAGAATTTTTTTTAACAGGGAGATGTTTGTCAATTTTTTTTTCTTCGATTTGGTCCAATTTTGCTCCACATCGATCAGATTGACTTCCGGTTGTTGTATTAAGATCGAATAGCACCGATGGAACGTTTTAAAATTGAAGTTTAGAAAAAAAAATTAATAATAGAATTTTGTTAACTAGAATTTTGTTAAAAGATGTTTGTCACATTTGTTTTCTTCGATTCGGTCCAATTTTGCTCCACATCGATCAGATTGACTTCCGGTTGTTGTATTAAGATCGAATAGCACCGATGGAACGGTTTAAAATTGAAGTTTAGAAAAAAAAAATAATAATAGAATTTTGTTAACAGGGAGATGTTTGTCACATTTTTTTGCTTCGATTCGGTCCAATTTTGCTCCACATCGATCAGATTGAGTTCCGGTTGTTGTATTAAGATCGAATAGCACCGACGGAACGTTATAAAGTTGAATTTTAGAAAAAAAAATTTTTATAGAATTTTTTTTAACAGGGAGATGTTTGTCAATTTTTTTTTTCTTCGATTTGGTCCAATTTTGCTCCACATCGATCAGATTGACTTCCGGTTGTTGTATTAAGATCGAATAGCACCGATGGAACGTTTTAAAATTGAAGTTTAGAAAAAAAATTAATAATAGAATTTTGTTAACAGGGAGATGTTTGTCACATTTTTTTTTCTTCGATTTGGTCCAATTTTGCTCCACATCGATCAGATTGACTTCCGGTTGTTGTATTAAGATCGAATAGCACCGATGGAACGTTTTAAAATTGAAGTTTAGAAAAAAAAATTAATAATAGAATTTTGTTAACAGGGAGATGTTTGTCACATTTTTTTTTCTTCGATTTGGTCCAATTTTGCTCCACATCGATCAGATTGACTTCCGGTTGTTGTATTAAGATCGAATAGCACCGACGGAACGTTTTAAAATTCAGTTATAGAAAAAAAAAATTTTAATTATAGAATTTTTTTTAACAGGGAGATGTTTGTCAATTTTTTTTTCTTCGATTTGGTCCAATTTTGCTTCTCATCGATCAGATTGACTTCCGGTTGTTGTATTAATATCGAATAGCACCGACGGAACGTTTTAAAATTGAATTTTAGAAAAAAAGAAATTTTTAATTATAGAATTTTTTTAACAGGGAGATGTCTGTCAATTTTTTTTTTCTTCGATTCGGTCCAATTTTGCTCCACATCGATCAGATTGAGTTCCGGTTGTTGTATTAAGATCGAATAGCACCGACGGAACGTTTTAAAATAGAATTTTATGAAAAAATTTTTTTTTTAATAATAGAATTTTTTTAACAGGGAGATGTTTGTCAATTTTTTTTTCTTCGATTTGGTCCACTTTTGCTTCTCATCGATCAGATTGACTTCCGGTTGTTGTACTAAGATCGAATAGCACCGATGGAACGTTTTAAAATGGAAGTTCAGAAAAAAAAATTAATAATAGAATTTTGTTAACTAGAATTTTGTTAATAGATGTTTGTCACATTTGTTTTCTTCGATTTGGTCCAATTTTGCTCCACATCGATCAGATTGACTTCCGGTTGTTGTATTAAGATCGAATAGCACCGATGGAACGTTTTAAAATTGAAGTTTAGAAAAAAAATTAATAATAGAATTTTGTTAACAGGGTTTGTCACATTTTTTTTTCTTCGATTTGGTCCAATTTTGCTCCACATCGATCAGATTGACTTCCGGTTGTTGTATTAAGATCGAATAGCACCGATGGAACGTTTTAAAATTGAAGTTTAGAAAAAAAAATTAATAATAGAATTTTGTTAACAGGGAGATGTTTGTCACATTTTTTTTTCTTCGATTTGGTCCAATTTTGCTCCACATCGATCAGATTGACTTCCGGTTGTTGTATTAAGATCGAATAGCACCGACGGAACGTTTTAAAATTCAATTATAGAAAAAAAAATTTTTAATTATAGAATTTTTTTTAACAGGGAGATGTTTGTCAATTTTTTTTTCTTCGATTTGGTCCAATTTTGCTTCTCATCGATCAGATTGACTTCCGGTTGTTGTATTAATATCGAATAGCACCGACGGAACGTTTTAAAATAGAATTTTATGAAAAAAATTTTTTTTTAATTATAGAATTTTTTTAACAGGGAGATGTTTGTCAATTTTTTTTTCTTCGATTTGGTCCACTTTTGCTTCTCATCGATCAGATTGACTTCCGGTTGTTGTACTAAGATCGAATAGCACCGATGGAACGTTTTAAAATGGAAGTTCAGAAAAAAAAATTAATAATAGAATTTTGTTAACTAGAATTTTGTTAATAGATGTTTGTCACATTTGTTTTCTTCGATTCGGTCCAATTTTGCTCCACATCGATCAGATTGACTTCCGGTTGTTGTATTAAGATCGAATAGCACCGATGGAACGTTTTAAAATTGAAGTTTAGAAAAAAAATTAATAATAGAATTTTGTTAACAGGGAGATGTTTGTCACATTTTTTTGCTTCGATTCGGTCCAATTTTGCTCCACATCGATCAGATTGAGTTCCGGTTGTTGTATTAAGATCGAATAGCACCGACGGAACGTTATAAAGTTGAATTTTAGAAAAAAAAAAATTTTATAGAATTTTTTTTAACAGGGAGATGTTTGTCAATTTTTTTTTTCTTTGATTTGGTCCAATTTTGCTTCTCATCGATCAGATTGACTTCCGGTTGTTGTATTAAGATCGAATAGCACCGACGGAACGTTTTAAAATTGAATTTTATGAAAAAAATTTTTTTTTATTTATTGAATTTTTTTAACAGGGAGATGTTTGTCACATTTTTTTTTTCTTCGATTTGGTCCAATTTTGCTCTACATTGATCAGATTGACTTCCGGTTGTTGTATTAAGATCGAATAGCACCGATGGAACCTTTTAAAATTGAAGTTTAGAAAAAAAATTTAATAATAGAATTTTGTTAACAGGGAAGTTAACAGGGATGTTTGTCACATTTTTTTTTCTTCGATTTGGTCCAATTTTGCTCCACATCGATCAGATTGACTTCCGGTTGTTGTATTAAGATCGAATAGCACCGATGGAACGTATTAAAATTGAAGTTTAGAAAAAAAAATAATAATAGAATTTTGTTAACAGGGAGATGTTTCACATTTTTTTTCTTCGATTCGGTCCAATTTTGCTCCACATCGATCAGATTGACTTCCGGATGTTGTATTAAGATCGAATAGCACCGACGGAACGTTTTAAAATTGAATTTTAGAAAAAAAAAAATTTTAATTATAGAATTTTTTTTAACAGGGAGATGTTTGTCAATTTTTTTTTCTTCGATTTGGTCCAATTTTGCTCCACATCGATCAGATTGACTTCCGGTTGTTGTATTAAGATCGAATTGCACCGATGGTACGTTTTAAAATTGAAGTTTAGAAAAAAAAAATAATAATAGAATTTTGTTAACAGGGAGATCTTTGTCACATTTTTTTTCTTCGATTTCGTCCAATTTTGCTCCGCATCGATCAGATTGACTTCCGGTTGTTGTATTAGGATCGAATAGCACCGATGGAACGTTTTAAAATGGCAGTTTAGAAAAAAAAAATTAATAATAGAATTTTGTTAACAGGGAGATGTTTGTCACATTTGTTTTCTTCGATTCGGTCCAATTTTGCTCCACATCGATCAGATTGACTTCCGGTTGTTGTATTAAGATCGAATAGCACCGACGGAACGTTTTAAAATTGAATTTTAGAAAAAAAAAATTTTTTAATTATAGAATTCTTTTTAACAGGGAGATGTTTGTCATTTTTTTTTCTTCGATTTGGTCCAATTTTGCTCCACATCGATCAGATTGACTTCCGGTTGTTGTATTAAGATCGAATAGCACCGATGGAACATTTTAAAATTGAAGTTTAGAAAAAAAATTAATAATAGAATTTTGTTAACAGGGAGATGTTTGTCACATTTTTTTTCTTCGATTTGGTCCAATTTTGCTTCTCATCGATCAGATTGACTTCCGGTTGTTGTATTAAGATCGAATAGCACCGATGGAGCGTTTTAAAATGGAAGTTTAGAAAAAAAAAATTAATAATAGAATTTTGTTAACTAGAATTTTGTTAATAGATGTTTGTCACATTTGTTTTCTTCGATTCGGTCCAATTTTGCTCCACATCGATCAGATTGACTTCCGGTTGTTGTATTAAGATCGAATAGCACCGACGGAACGTTTTAAAATTGAATTTTAGAAAAAAAAAATTTTTAATTATAGAATTTTTTTTAACAGGGAGATGTTTGTCATTTTTTTTTCTTCGATTTGGTCCAATTTTGCTTCTCATCGATCAGATTGACTTCCGGTTGTGTATTAATATCGAATAGCACCGACGGAACGTTTTAAAATTGAATTTTAGAAAAAAAAGAAATTTTTAATTATAGAATTTTTTTAACAGGGAGATGTCTGTCAATTTTTTTTTTCTTCGATTCGGTCCAATTTTGCTCCACATCGATCAGATTGAGTTCCGGTTGTTGTGTTAAGATCGAATAGCACCGACGGAACGTTTTAAAATAGAATTTTATGAAAAAATTTTTTTTTTAATTATAGAATTTTTTTAACAGGGAGATGTTTGTCAATTTTTTTTTCTTCGATTTGGTCCACTTTTGCTTCTCATCGATCAGATTGACTTCCGGTTGTTGTACTAAGATCGAATAGCACCGATGGAACGTTTTAAAATGGAAGTTCAGAAAAAAAAATTAATAATAGAATTTTGTTAACTAGAATTTTGTTAATAGATGTTTGTCACATTTGTTTTCTTCGATTCGGTCCAATTTTGCTCCACATCGATCAGATTGACTTCCGGTTGTTGTATTAAGATCGAATAGCACCGACGGAACGTTTTAAAATTGAATTTTACGAAAAAAATTTTTTTTTTATTTATTGAATTTTTTTAACAGGGAGATGTTTGTCACATTTTTTTTTTCTTCGTTTTGGTCCAATTTTGCTCTACATTGATCAGATTGACTTCCGGTTGTTGTATTAAGATTGAATAGCACCGATGGAACGTTTTAAAATTGAAGTTTAGAAAAAAAATTTAATAATAGAATTTTGTTAACAGGGAAGTTAACAGGGATGTTTGTCACATTTTTTTTTCTTCGATTTGGTCCAATTTTGCTCCACATCGATCAGATTGACTTCCGGTTGTTGTATTAAGATCGAATAGCACCGATGGAACGTATTAAAATTGAAGTTTAGAAAAAAAAAATTTTATAGAATTTTTTTTAACAGGGAGATGTTTGTCAATTTTTTTTTCTTCGATTTGGTCCAATTTTGCTTCTCATCGATCAGATTGACTTCCGGTTGTTGTATTAAGATCGAATAGCACCGACGGAACGTTTTAAAATTGAATTTCATGAAAAAATTTTTTTTTAATTATAGAATTTTTTCAACTGGGAGATGTTTGTCACATTTTTTTTTCTTCGATTTGGTCCAATTTTGCTCTACATCGATCAGATTGACTTCCGGTTGTTGTATTAAGATCGAATAGCACCGACGGAACGTTTTAAAATTGAATTTCATGAAAAAAATTTTTTTTTTAATTATAGAATTTTTTTAACAGGGAGATGTTTGTCACATTTTTTTTTTCTTCGATTTGGTCCAATTTTGCTCTACATCGATCAGATTGACTTCCGGTTGTTGTATTAAGATCGAATAGCACCGATGGAAAGTTTTAAAATTGAAGTTTAGAAAAAAAAAATTAATAATAGAATTTTGTTAACAGGGAGATGTTTACATTTTTTTTCTTCGATTCGGTCCAATTTTGCTCCACATCGATCAGATTGACTTCCGGTTGCTGTATTAAGATCGAATAGCACCGATGGAACGTTTTAAAATTGAAGTTTAGAAAAAAAAAATAATAGAATTTTGTTAACAGGGAGATGTTTGTCACATTTTTTTTTCTTCGATTTGGTCCAATTTTGCTCCACATCGATCAGATTGACTTCCGGTTGTTGTATTAAGATCGAATAGCACCGATGGAACGTTTTAAAATTGAAGTTTAGAAAAAAAAATAATAATAGAATTTTGTTAACAGGGAGATGTTTGTCACATTTTTTTTTCTTCGATTTGGTCCAATTTTGCTCCACATCGATCGATTGACTTCCGGTTGTTGTATTAAGATCGAATAGCACCGATGGAACGTATTAAAATTGAAGTTTAGAAAAAAAAAATAATAATAGAATTTTGTTAACAGGGAGATGTTTGTCACATTTTTTTTTCTTCGATTTGGTCCAATTTTGCTCCATATCGATCAGATTGACTTCCGGTTGTTGTATTAAGATCGAATAGCACCGATGGAACGTTTTAAAATTGAAGTTTAGAAAAAAAAATTAATAATAGAATTTTGTTAACAGGAAGATGTTTGTCACATTTTTTTCTTCGATTCGGTCCAATTTTGCTCCACGTCGATCAGATTGATTTCCGGTTGTTGTATTAAGATCGAATAGCACCGACTGAACGTTTTAAAATTGAATTTTATGAAAAAAAATTTTTTTTAAATATTGAATTTTTTTAACATGGAGATGTTTGCCACATTTTTTTTTCTTCGATTTGGTCCAATTTTGCTCCACATCGATCAGATTGACTTCCGGTTGTTGTATTAAGATCGAATAGCACCGACGGAACGTTTTAAAATTGAATTTTAGAAAAAAAAAATTTTAATTATAGAATTTTGTTAACAGGGAGATGTTTGTCACATTTTTTTTTCTTCGATTTGGTCCAATTTTGCTCCACATCGATCAGATTGACTTCCGGTTGTTGTATTAAGATCGAATAGCACCGACGGAACGTTTTAAAATTGAATTTTAGGAAAAAAAAATTTTAATTATAGAATTTTTTTTAACAGGGAGATGTTTGTCAAATTTTTTTTTCTTCGATTTGGTCCAATTTTGCTCCACATCGATCAGATTGACTTCCGGTTGTTGTATTAAGATCGAATAGCACCGATGGAACATTTTAAAATTGAAGTTTAGAAAAAAAAATTAATAATAGAATTTTGTTAACAGGGAGATGTTTGTCACATTTTTTTTCTTCGATTCGGTCCAATTTTGCTCCACATCGATCAGATTGACTTCCGGTTGTTGTATTAAGATCGAATAGCACCGACGGAACGTTTTAAAATTGAATTTTAGAAAAAAAAAAATTTTTTTAATTATAGAATTCTTTTTAACAGGGAGATGTTTGTCATTTTTTTTTCTTCGATTTGGTCCAATTTTGCTCCACATCGATCAGATTGACTTCCGGTTGTTGTATTAAGATCGAATAGCACCGATGGAACATTTTAAAATTGAAGTTTCGAAAAAAAAATTAATAATAGAATTTTGTTAACAGGGAGATGTTTGTCACATTTTTTTTCTTCGATTCGGTCCAATTTTGCTCCACATCGATCAGATTGACTTCCGGTTGTTGTATTAAGATCGAATAGCACCGACGGAACGTTTTAAAATTGAATTTTAGAAAAAAAAAAATTTTAATTATAGAATTTTTTTCAACAGGGAGATGTTTGTCATTTTTTTTCTTCGATTTGGTCCAATTTTGCTCCACATCGATCAGATTGACTTCCGGTTGTTGTATTAAGATCGAATAGCACCGATGGAACGTTTTAAAATTGAAGTTTAGAAAAAAAAATAATAATAGAATTTTGTTAACAGGGAGATGTTTGTCACATTTTTTTTTCTTCGATTTGGTCCAATTTTGCTCCACATCGATCGATTGACTTCCGGTTGTTGTATTAAGATCGAATAGCACCGATGGAACGTATTAAAATTGAAGTTTAGAAAAAAAAATAATAATAGAATTTTGTTAACAGGGAGATGTTTGTCACATTTTTTTTTCTTCGATTTGGTCCAATTTTGCTCCATATCGATCAGATTGACTTCCGGTTGTTGTATTAAGATCGAATAGCACCGATGGAACGTTTTAAAATTGAAGTTTAGAAAAAAAAATTAATAATAGAATTTTGTTAACAGGAAGATGTTTGTCACATTTTTTTCTTCGATTCGGTCCAATTTTGCTCCACGTCGATCAGATTGATTTCCGGTTGTTGTATTAAGATCGAATAGCACCGACTGAACGTTTTAAAATTGAATTTTATGAAAAAAAATTTTTTTTAAATATTGAATTTTTTTAACATGGAGATGTTTGCCACATTTTTTTTTCTTCGATTTGGTCCAATTTTGCTCCACATCGATCAGATTGACTTCCGGTTGTTGTATTAAGATCGAATAGCACCGACGGAACGTTTTAAAATTGAATTTTAGAAAAAAAAATTTTAATTATAGAATTTTGTTAACAGGGAGATGTTTGTCACATTTTTTTTTCTTCGATTTGGTCCAATTTTGCTCCACATCGATCAGATTGACTTCCGGTTGTTGTATTAAGATCGAATAGCACCGACGGAACGTTTTAAAATTGAATTTTAGGAAAAAAAAATTTTAATTATAGAATTTTTTTTAACAGGGAGATGTTTGTCAAATTTTTTTTTCTTCGATTTGGTCCAATTTTGCTCCACATCGATCAGATTGACTTCCGGTTGTTGTATTAAGATCGAATAGCACCGATGGAACATTTTAAAATTGAAGTTTAGAAAAAAAAATTAATAATAGAATTTTGTTAACAGGGAGATGTTTGTCACATTTTTTTTCTTCGATTCGGTCCAATTTTGCTCCACATCGATCAGATTGACTTCCGGTTGTTGTATTAAGATCGAATAGCACCGACGGAACGTTTTAAAATTGAATTTTAGAAAAAAAAAATTTTTTTTAATTATAGAATTCTTTTTAACAGGGAGATGTTTGTCATTTTTTTTTCTTCGATTTGGTCCAATTTTGCTCCACATCGATCAGATTGACTTCCGGTTGTTGTATTAAGATCGAATAGCACCGATGGAACATTTTAAAATTGAAGTTTCGAAAAAAAAATTAATAATAGAATTTTGTTAACAGGGAGATGTTTGTCACATTTTTTTTCTTCGATTCGGTCCAATTTTGCTCCACATCGATCAGATTGACTTCCGGTTGTTGTATTAAGATCGAATAGCACCGACGGAACGTTTTAAAATTGAATTTTAGAAAAAAAAAAATTTTAATTATAGAATTTTTTTCAACAGGGAGATGTTTGTCATTTTTTTTCTTCGATTTGGTCCAATTTTGCTTCTCATCGATCAGATTGACTTCCGGTTGTTGTATTAAGATCGAATAGCACCGATGGAACGTTTTAAAATGGAAGTTTAGAAAAAAAAAATTAATAATTGAATTTTGTTAACTAGAATTTTGTTAATAGATGTTTGTCACATTTGTTTTCTTCGATTCGGTCCAATTTTGCTCCACATCGATCAGATTGACTTCCGGTTGTTGTATTAAGATCGAATAGCACCGACGGAACGTTTTAAAATTGAATTTTAGAAAAAAAAAAATTTTAATTATAGAATTTTTTTTAACAGGGAGATGTTTGTCATTTTTTTTTCTTCGATTTGGTCCAATTTTGCTTCTCATCGATCAGATTGACTTCCGGTTGTTGTATTAATATCGAATAGCACCGACGGAACGTTTTAAAATTGAAGTTTAGAAAAAAAAATTAATAATAGAATTTTGTTAACAGGGAGATGTTTGTCACATTTTTTTTTCTTCGATTTGGTCCAATTTTGCTCCACATCGATCAGATTGACTTCCGGTTGTTGTATTAAGATCGAATAGCACCGATGGAACGTTTTAAAATTGAAGTTTAGAAAAAAAAATTAATAATAGAATTTTGTTAACAGGGAGATGTTTGTCACATTTTTTTCTTCGATTCGGTCCAATTTTGCTCCACGTCGATCAGATTGATTTCCGGTTGTTGTATTAAGATCGAATAGCACCGACTGAACGTTTTAAAATTGAATTTTATGAAAAAAAATTTTTTTTAAATATTGAATTTTTTTAACATGGAGATGTTTGCCACATTTTTTTTTCTTCGTTTTGGTCCAATTTTGCTCCACATCGATCAGATTGACTTCCGGTTGTTGTATTAAGATCGAATAACACCGACGGAACGTTTTAAAATTGAATTTTAGAAAAAAAAAAATTTTAATTATAGAATTTTGTTAACAGGGAGATGTTTGTCACATTTTTTTTTCCTCGATTTGGTCCAATTTTGCTCCACATCGATCAGATTGACTTCCGGTTGTTGTATTAAGATCGAATAGCACCGACGGAACGTTTTAAAATTGAATTTTAGAAAAAAAAATTTTAATTATAGAATTTTTTTTAACAGGGAGATGTTTGTCAAATTTTTTTTTTCTTCGATTTGGTCCAATTTTGCTCCACATCGATCAGATTGACTTCCGGTTGCTGTATTAAGATCGAATAGCACCGATGGAACGTTTTAAAATTGAATTTTGGAAAAAAAAATTTTTTTAATTATAGAATTCTTTTTAACAGGGAGATGTTTGTCATTTTTTTTTCTTCGATTTGGTCCAATTTTGCTCCACATCGATCAGATTGACTTCCGGTTGTTGTATTAAGATCGAATAGCACCGATGGAACATTTTAAAATTGAAGTTTAGAAAAAAAAATTAATAATAGAATTTTGTTAACAGGGAGATGTTTGTCACATTTTTTTTCTTCGATTCGGTCCAATTTTGCTCCACATCGATCAGATTGACTTCCGGTTGTTGTATTAAGATCGAATAGCACCGACGGAACGTTTTAAAATTGAATTTTAGAAAAAAAAATTTTTAATTATAGAATTTTTTTCAACAGGGAGATGTTTGTCATTTTTTTTCTTCGATTTGGTCCAATTTTGCTTCTCATCGATCAGATTGACTTCCGGTTGTTGTATTAAGATCGAATAGCACCGATGGAACGTTTTAAAATGGAAGTTTAGAAAAAAAAAATTAATAATTGAATTTTGTTAACTAGAATTTTGTTAATAGATGTTTGTCACATTTGTTTTCTTCGATTCGGTCCAATTTTGCTCCACATCGATCAGATTGACTTCCGGTTGTTGTATTAAGATCGAATAGCACCGACGGAACGTTTTAAAATTGAATTTTAGAAAAAAAAATTAATAATAGAATTTTGTTAACAGGGAGATGTTTGTCACATTTTTTTTTCTTCGATTTGGTCCAATTTTGCTCCACATCGATCAGATTGACTTCCGGTTGTTGTATTAAGATCGAATAGCACCGATGGAACGTTTTAAAATTGAATTTTAGAAAAAAAAAATTTTTTTAATTATAGAATTCTTTTTAACAGGGAGATGTTTGTCATTTTTTTTTCTTCGATTTGGTCCAATTTTGCTCCACATCGATCAGATTGACTTCCGGTTGTTGTATTAAGATCGAATAGCACCGATGGAACATTTTAAAATTGAAGTTTAGAAAAAAAAATTAATAATAGAATTTTGTTAACAGGGAGATGTTTGTCACATTTTTTTTCTTCGATTCGGTCCAATTTTGCTCCACATCGATCAGATTGACTTCCGGTTGTTGTATTAAGATCGAATAGCACCGACGGAACGTTTTAAAATTGAATTTTAGAAAAAAAAAAATTTTAATTATAGAATTTTTTTCAACAGGGAGATGTTTGTCATTTTTTTTCTTCGATTTGGTCCAATTTTGCTTCTCATCGATCAGATTGAATTCCGGTTGTTGTATTAAGATCGAATAGCACCGATGGAACGTTTTAAAATGGAAGTTTAAAAAAAAAAAATTAATAATTGAATTTTGTTAACTAGAATTTTGTTAATAGATGTTTGTCACATTTGTTTTCTTCGATTCGGTCCAATTTTGCTCCACATCGATCAGATTGACTTCCGGTTGTTGTATTAAGATCGAATAGCACCGACGGAACGTTTTAAAATTGAATTTTAGAAAAAAAAAAATTTTAATTATAGAATTTTTTTTAACAGGGAGATGTTTGTCATTTTTTTTTCTTCGATTTGGTCCAATTTTGCTTCTCATCGATCAGATTGACTTCCGGTTGTTGTATTAATATCGAATAGCACCGACGGAACGTTTTAAAATTGAAGTTTAGAAAAAAAAATTAATAATAGAATTTTGTTAACAGGGAGATGTTTGTCACATTTTTTTTTCTTCGATTTGGTCCAATTTTGCTCCACATCGATCAGATTGACTTCCGGTTGTTGTATTAAGATCGAATAGCACCGATGGAACGTTTTAAAATTGAAGTTTAGAAAAAAAAATTAATAATAGAATTTTGTTAACAGGGAGATGTTTGTCACATTTTTTTCTTCGATTCGGTCCAATTTTGCTCCACGTCGATCAGATTGATTTCCGGTTGTTGTATTAAGATCGAATAGCACCGACTGAACGTTTTAAAATTGAATTTTATGAAAAAAATTTTTTTTTAAATATTGAATTTTTTTAACATGGAGATGTTTGCCACATTTTTTTTTCTTCGTTTTGGTCCAATTTTGCTCCACATCGATCAGATTGACTTCCGGTTGTTGTATTAAGATCGAATAACACCGACGGAACGTTTTAAAATTGAATTTTAGAAAAAAAAAAATTTTAATTATAGAATTTTGTTAACAGGGAGATGTTTGTCACATTTTTTTTTCCTCGATTTGGTCCAATTTTGCTCCACATCGATCAGATTGACTTCCGGTTGTTGTATTAAGATCGAATAGCACCGACGGAACGTTTTAAAATTGAATTTTAGAAAAAAAAAATTTTAATTATAGAATTTTTTTTAACAGGGAGATGTTTGTCAAATTTTTTTTTTCTTCGATTTGGTCCAATTTTGCTCCACATCGATCAGATTGACTTCCGGTTGCTGTATTAAGATCGAATAGCACCGATGGAACGTTTTAAAATTGAATTTTGGAAAAAAAAATTTTTTTAATTATAGAATTCTTTTTAACAGGGAGATGTTTGTCATTTTTTTTTCTTCGATTTGGTCCAATTTTGCTCCACATCGATCAGATTGACTTCCGGTTGTTGTATTAAGATCGAATAGCACCGATGGAACATTTTAAAATTGAAGTTTAGAAAAAAAAATTAATAATAGAATTTTGTTAACAGGGAGATGTTTGTCACATTTTTTTTCTTCGATTCGGTCCAATTTTGCTCCACATCGATCAGATTGACTTCCGGTTGTTGTATTAAGATCGAATAGCACCGACGGAACGTTTTAAAATTGAATTTTAGAAAAAAAAATTTTTAATTATAGAATTTTTTTCAACAGGGAGATGTTTGTCATTTTTTTTCTTCGATTTGGTCCAATTTTGCTTCTCATCGATCAGATTGACTTCCGGTTGTTGTATTAAGATCGAATAGCACCGATGGAACGTTTTAAAATGGAAGTTTAGAAAAAAAAAATTAATAATTGAATTTTGTTAACTAGAATTTTGTTAATAGATGTTTGTCACATTTGTTTTCTTCGATTCGGTCCAATTTTGCTCCACATCGATCAGATTGACTTCCGGTTGTTGTATTAAGATCGAATAGCACCGACGGAACGTTTTAAAATTGAATTTTAGAAAAAAAAATTAATAATAGAATTTTGTTAACAGGGAGATGTTTGTCACATTTTTTTTTCTTCGATTTGGTCCAATTTTGCTCCACATCGATCAGATTGACTTCCGGTTGTTGTATTAAGATCGAATAGCACCGATGGAACGTTTTAAAATTGAAGTTTAGAAAAAAAAATTAATAATAGAATTTTGTTAACAGGGAGATGTTTGTCACATTTTTTTCTTCGATTCGGTCCAATTTTGCTCCACGTCGATCAGATTGATTTCCGGTTGTTGTATTAAGATCGAATAGCACCGACTGAACGTTTTAAAATTGAATTTTATGAAAAAAAAATTTTTTTAAATATTGAATTTTTTTAACATGGAGATGTTTGCCACATTTTTTTTTCTTCGTTTTGGTCCAATTTTGCTCCACATCGATCAGATTGACTTCCGGTTGTTGTATTACGATCGAATAGCACCGACGGAACGTTTTAAAATTGAATTTTAGAAAAAAAAAATTTTTAATTATAGAATTTTGTTAACAGGGAGATGTTTGTCACATTTTTTTTTCCTCGATTTGGTCCAATTTTGCTCCACATCGATCAGATTGACTTCCGGTTGTTGTATTAAGATCGAATAGCACCGACGGAACGTTTTAAAATTGAATTTTAGAAAAAAAAAAATTTTAATTATAGAATTTTTTTCAACAGGGAGATGTTTGTCATTTTTTTTCTTCGATTTGGTCCAATTTTGCTTCTCATCGATCAGATTGACTTCCGGTTGTTGTATTAAGATCGAATAGCACCGACGGAACGTTTTAAAATGGAAGTTTAGAAAAAAAAAATTAATAATAGAATTTTGTTAATAGATGTTTGTCACATTTGTTTTCTTCGATTCGGTCCAATTTTGCTCCACATCGATCAGATTGACTTCCGGTTGTTGTATTAAGATCGAATAGCACCGACGGAACGTTTTAAAATTGAATTTTAGAAAAAAAAAATTTTTAATTATAGAATTTTTTTTAACAGGGAGATGTTTGTGATTTTGTTTTTCTTCGATTTGGTCCAATTTTGCTTCTCATCGATCAGATTGACTTCCGGTTGTTGTATTAAGATCGAATAGCACCGACGGAACGTTTTAAAATTGAATTTTAGAAAAAAAAAAATTTTAATTATAGAATTTTTTTCAACAGGGAGATGTTTGTCATTTTTTTTCTTCGATTTGGTCCAATTTTGCTTCTCATCGATCAGATTGACTTCCGGTTGTTGTATTAAGATCGAATAGCACCGACGGAACGTTTTAAAATGGAAGTTTAGAAAAAAAAAATTAATAATAGAATTTTGTTAATAGATGTTTGTCACATTTGTTTTCTTCGATTCGGTCCAATTTTGCTCCACATCGATCAGATTGACTTCCGGTTGTTGTATTAAGATCGAATAGCACCGACGGAACGTTTTAAAATTGAATTTTAGAAAAAAAAAATTTTTAATTATAGAATTTTTTTTAACAGGGAGATGTTTGTGATTTTGTTTTTCTTCGATTTGGTCCAATTTTGCTTCTCATCGATCAGATTGAGTTCCGGTTGTTGTATTAAGATCGAATAGCACCGACGGAACGTTTTAAAATTGAATTTTATGAAAAAAAAATTTTTTTAATTATAGAATTTTTTTAACAGGGAGATGTTTGTCAATTTTTTTTTTTCTTCGATTCGGTCCAATTTTGCTCCACATCGATCAGATTGAGTTCCGGTTGTTGTATTAAGATCGAATAGCACCGACGGAACGTTTTAAAATTGAATTTTATGAAAAAAAATTTTTTTTAATTATAGAATTTTTTTAACAGGGAGATGTTTGTCAATTTTTTTTTTCTTCGATTTGGTCCACTTTTGCTTCTCATCGATCAGATTGACTTCCGGTTGTTGTACTAAGATCGAATAGCACCGACGGAACGTTTTAAAATTGAATTTTAGAAAAAAAAATTTTTAATTATAGAATTTTTTTAACAGGGAGATGTCTGTCAAATTTTTTTTTTCTTCGATTTGGTCCAATTTTGCTCCACATCGATCAGATTGACTTCCGGTTGCTGTATTAAGATCGAATAGCACCGATGGAACGTTTTAAAATTGAAGTTTAGAAAAAAAAATTAATAATAGAATTTTGTTAACAGGAAGATGTTTGTCACATTTTTTTCTTCGATTCGGTACAATTTTGCTCCACATCGATCAGATTGATTTCCGGTTGTTGTATTAAGATCGAATAGCACCGACTGAACGTTTTAAAATTGAATTTTATGAAAAAAAAATTTTTTTAAATATTGAATTTTTTTAACATGGAGATGTTTGCCACATTTTTTTTTCTTCGTTTTGGTCCAATTTTTTAAAACGTTCCATCGGTGCTATTCGATCTTAATACAACAACCGGAAGTCAATCTGATCGATGTGGAGCAAAATTGGACCAAATCGAAGAAAAAAAATGTGACAAACATCTCCCTGTTAACAAAATTCTATTATTAATTTTTTTTTCTAAACTTCAATTTTAATACGTTCCATCGGTGCTATTCGATCTTAATACAACAACCGGAAGTCAATCTGATCGATGTGGAGCAAAATTGGACCAAATCGAAGAAAAAAAAATGTGACAAACATCTCCCTGTTAACAAAATTCTATTATTAATTTTTTTTTTCTAAACTTCAATTTTAAAACGTTCCATCGGTGCTATTCGATCTTAATACAACAACCGGAAGTCAATCTGATCGATGTGGAGCAAAATTGGACCAAATCGAAGAAAAAAAAATGTGACAAACATCTCCCTGTTAACAAAATTCTATTATTAATTTTTTTTTCTAAACTTCAATTTTAATACGTTCCATCGGTGCTATTCGATCTTAATACAACAACCGGAAGTCAATCTGATCGATGTGAAGCAAAATTGGACCAAATCGAAGAAAAAAAAATGTGACAAACATCTCCCTGTTAACAAAATTCTATTATTATTTTTTTTTTCTATAATTCAATTTTAAAACGTTCCGTCGGTGCTATTCGATCTTAATACAACAACCGGAAGTCAATCTGATCGATGTGGAGCAAAATTGGACCAAATCGAAGAAAAAAAAAATGTGACAAACATCTCCCTGTTAACAAAATTCTATTATTAATTTTTTTTTTCTAAACTTCAATTTTAAAACGTTCCATCGGTGCTATTCGATCTTAATACAACAACCGGAAGTCAATCTGATCGATGTGGAGCAAAATTGGACCAAATCGAAGAAAAAAAAATGTGACAAACATCTCCCTGTTAACAAAATTCTATTATTAATTTTTTTTTCTAAACTTCAATTTTAATACGTTCCATCGGTGCTATTCGATCTTAATACAACAACCGGAAGTCAATCTGATCGATGTGAAGCAAAATTGGACCAAATCGAAGAAAAAAAAATGTGACAAACATCTCCCTGTTAACAAAATTCTATTATTATTTTTTTTTTCTATAATTCAATTTTAAAACGTTCCGTCGGTGCTATTCGATCTTAATACAACAACCGGAAGTCAATCTGATCGATGTGGAGCAAAATTGGACCGAATCTAAGAAAAAAATGTGACAAACATCTCCCTGTTAACAAAATTCTATTATTAATTTTTTTTTCTAAACTTCAATTTTAAAACGTTCCATCGGTGCTATTCGATCTTAATACAACAACCGGAAGTCAATCTGATCGATGTGGAGCAAAATTGGACCAAATCGAAGAAAAAAAAAATGTGACAAACATCTCCCTGTTAACAAAATTCTATTATTAATTTTTTTTTCTAAACTTCAATTTTAAAACGTTCCATCGGTGCTATTCGATCTTAATACAACAACCGGAAGTCAATCTGATCGATGTGGAGCAAAATTGGACCAAATCGAAGAAAAAAAAATGTGACAAACATCTCCCTGTTAACAAAATTCTATTAATTTTTTTTTCTAAACTTCAATTTTAAAACGTTCCATCGGTGCTATTCGATCTTAATACAACAACCGGAAGTCAATCTGATCGATGTGGAGCAAAATTGGACCGAATCGAAGAAAAAAAATGTGACAAACATCTCCCTGTTAACAAAATTCTATTATTAATTTTTTTTTTCTAAACTTCAATTTTAAAACGTTCCATCGGTGCTATTCGATCTTAATACAACAACCGGAAGTCAATCTGATCGATGTGGAGCAAAATTGGACCAAATCGAAGAAAAAAAAATGTGACAAACATCTCCCTGTTAACAAAATTCTATTATTAATTTTTTTTTCTAAACTTCAATTTTAATACGTTCCATCGGTGCTATTCGATCTTAATACAACAACCGGAAGTCAATCTGATCGATGTGAAGCAAAATTGGACCAAATCGAAGAAAAAAAAATGTGACAAACATCTCCCTGTTAACAAAATTCTATTATTATTTTTTTTTTCTATAATTCAATTTTAAAACGTTCCGTCGGTGCTATTCGATCTTAATACAACAACCGGAAGTCAATCTGATCGATGTGGAGCAAAATTGGACCAAATCGAAGAAAAAAAAAATGTGACAAACATCTCCCTGTTAACAAAATTCTATTATTAATTTTTTTTTTCTAAACTTCAATTTTAAAACGTTCCATCGGTGCTATTCGATCTTAATACAACAACCGGAAGTCAATCTGATCGATGTGGAGCAAAATTGGACCAAATCGAAGAAAAAAAAATGTGACAAACATCTCCCTGTTAACAAAATTCTATTATTAATTTTTTTTTCTAAACTTCAATTTTAATACGTTCCATCGGTGCTATTCGATCTTAATACAACAACCGGAAGTCAATCTGATCGATGTGAAGCAAAATTGGACCAAATCGAAGAAAAAAAAATGTGACAAACATCTCCCTGTTAACAAAATTCTATTATTATTTTTTTTTTCTATAATTCAATTTTAAAACGTTCCGTCGGTGCTATTCGATCTTAATACAACAACCGGAAGTCAATCTGATCGATGTGGAGCAAAATTGGACCGAATCTAAGAAAAAAATGTGACAAACATCTCCCTGTTAACAAAATTCTATTATTAATTTTTTTTTCTAAACTTCAATTTTAAAACGTTCCATCGGTGCTATTCGATCTTAATACAACAACCGGAAGTCAATCTGATCGATGTGGAGCAAAATTGGACCAAATCGAAGAAAAAAAAAATGTGACAAACATCTCCCTGTTAACAAAATTCTATTATTAATTTTTTTTTCTAAACTTCAATTTTAAAACGTTCCATCGGTGCTATTCGATCTTAATACAACAACCGGAAGTCAATCTGATCGATGTGGAGCAAAATTGGACCAAATCGAAGAAAAAAAAATGTGACAAACATCTCCCTGTTAACAAAATTCTATTAATTTTTTTTTCTAAACTTCAATTTTAAAACGTTCCATCGGTGCTATTCGATCTTAATACAACAACCGGAAGTCAATCTGATCGATGTGGAGCAAAATTGGACCGAATCGAAGAAAAAAAATGTGACAAACATCTCCCTGTTAACAAAATTCTATTATTATTTTTTTTTTCTAAACTTCAATTTTAAAACGTTCCATCGGTGCTATTCGATCTTAATACAACAACCGGAAGTCAATCTGATCGATGTGGAGCAAAATTGGACCGAATCGAAGAAAAAAATGTGACAAACATCTCCCTGTTAACAAAATTCTATTATTAATTTTTTTTTTCTAAACTTCAATTTTAAAACGTTCCATCGGTGCTATTCGATCTTAATACAACAACCGGAAGTCAATCTGATCGATGTGGAGCAAAATTGGACCAAATCGAAGAAAAAAAATGTGACACATCTCCCTGTTAACAAAATTCTATTATTAATTTTTTTTTCTAAACTTCAATTTTAATACGTTCCATCGGTGCTATTCGGTTTGTCAAATTTTTTTTCTTCGATTTGGTCCAATTTTGCTCCACATCGATCAGATTGACTTCCGGTTGCTGTATTAAGATCGAATAGCACCGATGGATCGTTTTAAAATTGAAGTTTAGAAAAAAAAAAATAATAGAATTTTGTTAACGGAGATGTTTGTCACAGTTTTTTTCTTCGATTCGGTCCAATTTTGCTCCACATCGATCAGATTGACTTCCGGTTGTTGTATTAAGATCGAATAGCACCGATGGAACGTTTTAAAACAGAAGTTTAGAAAAAAAAAATAATAATAGAATTTTGTTAACAGGGAGATGTTTGTCACATTTTTTTTTCTTCGATTTGGTCCAATTTTGCTCCACATCGATCAGATTGACTTCCGGTTGTTGTATTAAGATCGAATAGCACCGATGGAACGTATTAAAATTGAAGTTTAGAAAAAAAAATTAATAATAGAATTTTGTTAACAGGGAGATGTTTGTCACATTTTTTTCTTAGATTCGGTCCAATTGTGCTCCACATCGATCAGATTGACGTCCGGTTGTTGTATTAAGATCGAATAGCACCGACGGAACGTTTTAAAATTGAATTATAGCAAAAAAAAATAATAATAGAATTTTGTTAACAGGGAGATGTTTGTCACATTTTTTTTTTCTTCGATTTGGTCCAATTTTGCTCCACATCGATCAGATTGACTTCCGGTTGTTGTATTAAGATCGAATAGCACCGATGGAACGTATTAAAATTGAAGTTTAGAAAAAAAAATTAATAATAGAATTTTGTTAACAGGGAGATGTTTGTCACATTTTTTTTTCTTCGATTTGGTCCAATTTTGCTCCACATCGATCAGATTGACTTCCGGTTGTTGTATTAAGATCGAATAGCACCGATGGAACGTTTTAAAATTGAAGTTTAGAAAAAAAAAATTAATAATAGAATTTTGTTAACAGGGAGATGTTTGTCACATTTTTTTTTTCTTCGATTTGGTCCAATTTTGCTCCACATCGATCAGATTGACTTCCGGTTGTTGTATTAAGATCGAATAGCACCGATGGAACGTATCAAAATTGAAGTTTAGAAAAAAAAATTAATAATAGAATTTTGTTAACAGGGAGATGTTGTCACATTTTTTTCTTCGATTCGGTCCAATTTTGCTCCACATCGATCAGATTGACTTCCGGTTGTTGTATTAAGATCGACAACCGGAAGTCAATCTGATCGATGTAGAGCAAAATTGGACCAAATCGAAGAAAAAAAAAAATGTGACAAACATCTCCCTGTTAAAAAAATTCAATAATTAAAAAAAAAAATTTTTTCATAAAATTCAATTTAAATATTTTTAAACGTTCCGTCGGTGCTATTCGATCTTAATACAACAACCGGAAGTCAATCTGATCGATGTGGAGCAAAATTGGACCGAATCGAAGAAAAAAAATGTGACAAACATCTCCCTGTTAAAAAAAAATCTACAATTAAAAATTTTTTTTTTCTAAAATTCAATTTTAAAACGTTCCGTCGGTGCTATTCGATCTTAATACAACAACCGGAAGTCAATCTGATCGATGTGGAGCAAAATTGGACCGAATCGAAGAAAAAAAATGTGACAAACATCTCCCTGTTAACAAAATTCTTTAATTAAATTTTTTTTTCTAAACTTCAATTTTAAAACGTTCCGTCGGTGCTATTCGATCTTAATACAGCAACCGGAAGTCAATCTGATCGATGTGGAGCAAAATTGGACCGAATCGAAGAAAAAAAATGTGACAAACATCTCCCTGTTAAAAAAATTCTATAATTAAAAATTTTTTTTTTCGTAAAATACAGTTTTAAAACGTTCCGTCGGTGCTTTCGATCTTAATACAGCAACCAGAAGTCAATCTGATCGATGTGGAGCAAAATTGGACCGAATCGAAGAAAAAAATGTGACAAACATCTCCCTGTTAACAAAATTCTATTATTATTTTTTTTTCTAAACTTCTATTTTAAAACGTTCCATCGGTGCTATTCGATCTTAATACAACAACCGGAAGTCAATCTGATCGATGTGGAGCAAAATTGGACCGAATCGAAGAAAAAAAATGTGACAAACATCTCCGTTAACAAAATTCTATTATTTTTTTTTCTAAACTTCAATTTTAAAACGTTCCATCGGTGCTATTCGATCTTAATACAGCAACCGGAAGTCAATCTGATCGATGTGGAGCAAAGTTGGACCAAATCGAAGAAAAAAAAAATTTGACAAACATCTCCCTGTTAAAAAAAATTCTATAATTAAAATTTTTTTTTTTCTAAAATTCAATTTTAAAACGTTCCGTCGGAGCTATTCGATCTTAATACAACAACCGAGGAAGTCAATCTGATCGATATGGAGCAAAATTGGACCGAATCGAAGAAAAAAAATGTGACAAACATCTCCCTGTTAAAAAAATTCTATAATTAAAAAAAAAATAATTTCATAAAATTCAGTTTTAAAACGTTCCGTCGGTGCTATTCGATCTTAAACAACAACCGGAAGTCAATCTGATCGATGAGAAGCAAAATTGGACCAAATCGAAGAAAAAAAAATGACAAACATCTCCCTGTTAAAAAGAATTCTATAATTAAAATTTTTTTTTTTCTAAAATTCAATTTTAAAACGTTCCGTCGGTGCTATTCGATCTTAATACAACAACCGGAAGTCAATCTGATCGATGTGGAGCAAAATTGGACCAAATCGAAGAAAAAAAAAATTTGACAAACATCTCCCTGTAAAAAGAATTCTATAATTAAAATTTTTTTTTTCTAAAATTCAATTTTAAAACGTTCCGTCGGTGCTATTCGATCTTAATACAACAACCGGAAGTCAATCTGATCGATGTGGAGCAAAATTGGACCGAATCGAAGAAAACAAATGTGACAAACATCTCCCTGTTAACAAAATTCTATTATTAATTTTTTTTTCTAAACTTCAATTTTAAAACGTTCCATCGGTGCTATTCGATCTTAATACAACAACCGGGAAGTCAATCTGATCGATGTGGAGCAAAATTGGACCAAATCGAAGAAAAAAAAAATTGACAAACATCTCCCTGTTAAAAAAATTCTATAATTAAAAAAAAAAAATTTTCATAAAATTCAATTTTAAAACGTTCCGTCGGTGCTATTCGATCTTAATACAACAACCGGAACTCAATCTGATCGACGTGGAGCAAAATTGGACCGAATCGAAGAAAAAAAAAAATTGACAGACATCTCCCTGTTAAAAAAATTCTATAATTAAAAAATTTTTTTTTTCTAAAATTCAATTTTAAAACGTTCCGTCGGTGCTATTCGATATTAATACAACAACCGGAAGTCAATCTGATCGATGAGAAGCAAAATTGGACCAAATCGAAGAAAAAAAAATGACAAACATCTCCCTGTTAAAAAAAATTCTATAATTAAAAATTTTTTTTTTCTAAAATTCAATTTTAAAACGTTCCGTCGGTGCTATTCGATCTTAATACAACAACCGGAAGTCAATCTGATCGATGTGGAGCAAAATTGGACCGAATCGAAGAAAACAAATGTGACAAACATCTCCCTGTTAACAAAATTCTATTATTAATTTTTTTTTCTAGACTTCAATTTTAAAACGTTCCATCGGTGCTATTCGATCTTAATACAACAACCGGAAGTCAATCTGATCGATGTAGAGCAAAATTGGACCAAATCGAAGAAGAAAAAAATGTGACGAACATCTCCCAGTTAAAAAAATTCTATAATAAAAAAAAAAATTTTTTTCATGAAATTCAATTTTAAAACGTTCCGTCGGTGCTATTCGATCTTAATACAACAACCAGAAGTCAATCTGATCGATGTAGAGCAAAATTGGACCAAATCGAAGAAAAAAAAATGTGACAAACATCTCCCAGTTAAAAAAATTCTATAATTAAAAAAAAATTTTTTTTTCATGAAATTCAATTTTAAAATGTTCCGTCGGTGCTATTCGATCTTAATACAACAACCGGAAGTCAATCTGATCGATGAGAAGCAAAATTGGACCAAATCGAAGAAAAAAAAATTGACAAACATCTCCCTGTTAAAAAAAATTCTATAAAATTTTTTTTTTTCTAAAATTCAACTTTAAAGCGTTCGGTCGGTGCTATTCGATCTTAATACAACAACCGGAAGTCAATCTGATCGATGTGGAGCAAAATTGGACCGAATCGAAGAAAAAAAATCTGATGTGGCCAGGCACATGACTTTATCATACAAGTTATAAAATTAATAGTTTAGCTGGATGAGAATCTGTTTGATTGAGATAAATCGTGTTTTTGTATTGCTTTTAGAGAAATACGTAGATATTAAAAAAATCAAAAATGGTTATATTTCTCTATAGGAAATGTTAGGTTGATACCACTTCTACGAAAGGTCAAGTTTGAAAAGCTAATTCAAATTCTGACAGATTTATATTCGTTCATGACACTGTATATGTTACATCCGTACCAACATACTGAAATATAACTACACTCATCGCTATACATTATTTACAATTTTCTCAATTTATTGTTTTTACAATTAGATATAACAACGGGTTGATATTTCTTATCAACAAACAATCAAATTGGTGATCTTATTTTATTTGAAATTTGCATTTTGTAATTTGCCGCACTAGAGCGGCAACGTTCCATAGCGGTTCTCCAACCTCTGATGAAATCAGCTGTTTTCGAGTGTGACAGCACAAAAAAATATTTGTCAAAATCCTGGCTACTATGTAATTTCATATCAATGCAGATGCGACCGATCTCGATCAAATAGAATTTGCTCTTGAAGCTAAACTATTAATTTTACCAAAAAATTTCATAGGCATAAATTATTCAAAATTTCCTCTACTTTAATTTATTAATTAACTATTTTGTCGAAATTACAGAAATGGCGGCTCATTTCCAAAATCCTTCAAAGAGGCTTAGAATAAACTAAAAAGCTAAACTATTAATTTTACCAAAAAATGTCATTGGCATATATTATTCAGAATTTCCGCTACTTTAATTTTATTATTTAACTATTTTGACGAAATTAGAGAAATGGCGGCTCATTTGCAAAATCCTTGAAAAATGCTTAGAATAAACTACCAGTTCCTTTGGACCGTTGTGAACCAAAAGCTTTTCAGCTCTAAGTTAGGTCATGAAACTTCTAAATATGAAGTTTCGTCCCGATACCTTCAGTAGTTTCTCCGGAATCGTCGCCACAAAAATCATTTACACACATACACACACACACAGACATTTTTTTGCACCTTGGTCAAAAATGTTCAGGGGACCCAAAAAGACCTATTTCCGCTAAAATCCCAATTTTTTTTTTCGGCACGATTACAATACTTTACATACTGCGTATGATAAAGTAAATATGTGACAAACATCTCCCTGTTAACAAAATTCTATTATTATTTTTTTTTCTAAACTTCAATTTTAAAACGTTCCATCGGTGCTATTCGATCTTAATACAACAACCGGAAGTCAATCTGATCGATGTGGAGCAAAATTGGACCGAATCGAAGAAAACAAATGTGACAAACATCTATTAACAAAATTCTAGTTAACAAAATTCTATTATTAATTTTTTTTTCTAAACTTCCATTTTAAAACGTTCCATCGGTGCTATTCGATCTTAATACAACAACCGGAAGTCAATCTGATCGATGAGAAGCAAAATTGGACCAAATCGAAGAAAAAAAAATGACAAACATCTCCCTGTTAAAAAAAATTCTACAATTAAAATTTTTTTTTTTCTAAAATTCAATTTTAAAACGTTCCGTCGGTGCTATTCGATCTTAATACAACAACCGGAAGTCAATCTGATCGATGTGGAGCAAAATTGGACCAAATCGAAGAAAAAAAATGTGACAAACATCTCCCTGTTAACAAAATTCTATTATTATTTTTTTTTCTAAACTTCAATTTTAAAACGTTCCATCGGTGCTATTCGATCTTAATACAACAACCGGAAGTCAATCTGATCGATGTGGAGCAAAATTGGACGGAATCGAAGAAAACAAATGTGACAAACATCTATTAACAAAATTCTAGTTAACAAAATTCTATTATTAATTTTTTTTTCTAAACTTCCATTTTAAAACGTTCCATCGGTGCTATTCGATCTTAATACAACAACCGGAAGTCCATCTGATCGATGAGAAGCAAAATTGGACCAAATCGAAGAAAAAAAAATGACAAACATCTCCCTGTTAAAAAAAATTCTACAATTAAAATTTTTTTTTTTCTAAAATTCAATTTTAAAACGTTCCGTCGGTGCTATTTGATCTTAATACAACAACCGGAAGTCAATCTGATCGATGTGGAGCAAAATTGGACCGAATCGAAGAAAAAAAATGTGACAAACATCTCCCTGTTAACAAAATTCTATTATTAATTTTTTTTTCTAAACTTCAATTTTAAAACGTTCCATCGGTGCTATTCGATCTTAATACAACAACCGGAAGTCAATCTGATCGATGTGGAGCAAAATTGGACCAAATCGAAGAAAAAAAATGTGACAAACATCTCCCTGTTAACAAAATTCTATTATTAATTTTTTTTTCTAAACTTCAATTTTAATACGTTCCATCGGTGCTATTCGGTTTGTCAAATTTTTTTTTTCTTCGATTTGGTCCAATTTTGCTCCACATCGATCAGATTGACTTCCGGTTGCTGTATTAAGATCGAATAGCACCGATGGAACGTTTTAAAATTGAAGTTTAGAAAAAGAAAAATAATAGAATTTTGTTAACGGAGATGTTTGTCACAGTTTTTTTCTTCGATTCGGTCCAATTTTGCTCCACATCGATCAGATTGACTTCCGGTTGTTGTATTAAGATCGAATAGCACCGATGGAACGTTTTAAAATAGAAGTTTAGAAAAAAAAATAATAATAGAATTTTGTTAACAGGGAGATGTTTGTCACATTTTTTTTGATGAAACGTTTTAAAATTGAAGTTTAGAAAAAAAAATTAATAATAGAATTTTGTTAACAGGGAGATGTTTGTCACATTTTTTTCTTCGATTCGGTCCAATTTTGCTCCACATCGATCAGATTGACTTCTGGTTGCTGTATTAAGATCGAAAGCACCGACGGAACGTTTTAAAACTGTATTTTACGAAAAAAAATTTTTTAATTATAGAATTTTTTTAAAAGGGAGATGTTTGTCACATTTTTTTTCTTCGATTCGGTCCAATTTTGCTCCACATCGATCAGATTGACTTCCGGTTGCTGTATTAAGATCGAATAGCACCGATGGAACGTTTTAAAATTGAAGTTTAGAAAAAAAAAATAATAATAGAATTTTGTTAACAGGGAGATGTTTGTCAAATTTTTTTTTCTTCGATTTGGTCCAATTTTGATCCACATCGATCAGATTGACTTCCGGTTGTTGTATTAAGATCGAATAGCACCGATGGAACGTTTTAAAATTGAAGTTTAGAAAAAAAAATTAATAGAATTTTGTTAACAGGGAGATGTTTGTCACATTTTGTTTCTTCGATTCAGTCCAATTTTGCTCCACATCGATCAGATTGACTTCCGGTTGTTGTATTAAGATCGAATAGCACCGACGGAACGTTTTAAAATTGAATTTTAGAAAAAAAAAATTTTTAATTGTAGAATTTTTTTTAACAGGGAGATGTTTGTCATTTTTTTTTCTTCGATTTGGTCCAATTTTGCTTCTCATCGATCAGATTGACTTCCGGTTGTTGTATTAAGATCGAATAGCACCGATGGAACGTTTTAAAATGGAAGTTTAGAAAAAAAAATTAACAATAGAATTTTGTTAACTAGAATTTTGTTAATAGATGTTTGTCACATTTGTTTTCTTCGATTCGGTCCAATTTTGCTCCACATCGATCAGATTGACTTCCGGTTGTTGTATTAAGATCGAAAGCACCGACGGAACGTTTTAAAACTGAATTTTATGAAAAAAAAAATTTTAATTATAGAATTTTGTTAACAGGGAGATGTTTGTCACATTTTTTTCTTCGATTCGGTCCAATTTTGCTCCACATCGATCAGATTGACTTCCGGTTGTTGTATTAAGATCGAATAGCACCGACGGAACGTTTTAAAGTTGAATTTTAGAAAAAAAAAAATTTTATAGAATTTTTTTAACAGGGAGATGTTTGTCAATTTTTTTTCTTCGATTTGGTCCAATTTTGCTTCTCATCGATCAGATTGACTTCCGGTTGTTGTATTAAGATCGAATAGCACCGACGGAACGTTTTAAAATTGAATTTCATGAAAAAAAAAATTTTTTTAATTATAGAATTTTTTTAACTTGGAGATGTTTGTCACATTTTTTTCTTCTTCGATTTGGTCCAATTTTGCTCTACATCGATCAGATTGACTTCCGGTTGTTGTATTAAGATCGAATAGCACCGATGGAACGTTTTAAAATTGAAGTTTAGAAAAAAAAATTAATAATAGAATTTTGTTAACAGGGAGATGTCACATTTTTTTCTTCGATTCGGTCCAATTTTGCTCCACATCGATCAGATTGACTTCCGGTTGTTGTATTAAGATCGAATAGCACCGTTGGAACGTTTTAAAATTGAAGTTTAGAAAAAAAAATTGGACCAAATCGAAGAAAAAAAAAATGTGACAAACATCTCCCAGTTAAAAAAATTCTATAATTAAAAAAAATTTTTTCATAAAATTCAGTTTTAAAACGTTCCGTCGGTGCTTTCGATCTTAATACAACAACCGGAAGTCAATCTGATCGATGTGGAGCAAAATTGGACCGAATCGAAGAAAACAAATGTGACAAACATCTATTAACAAAATTCTAGTTAACAAAATTCTATTATTAATTTTTTTTTCTAAACTTCCATTTTAAAACGTTCCATCGGTGCTATTCGATCTTAATACAACAACCGGAAGTCAATCTGATCGATGAGAAGCAAAATTGGACCAAATCGAAGAAAAAAAAATGACAAACATCTCCCTGTTAAAAAAAATTCTACAATTACAAATTTTTTTTTTCTAAAATTCAATTTTAAAACGTTCCGTCGGTGTTATTCGATCTTAATACAACAACCGGAAGTCAATCTGATCGATGTGGAGCAAAATTGGACCGAATCGAAGAAAAAAAATGTGACAAACATCTCCCTGTTAACAAAATTCTATTATTAATTTTTTTTTCTAAACTTCAATTTTAAAACGTTCCATCGGTGCTATTCGATCTTAATACAACAACCGGAAGTCAATCTGATCGATGTGGAGCAAAATTGGACCAAATCGAAGAAAAAAAAATTGACAAACATCTCCCTGTTAAAAAAAATTCTATAATTAAAATTTTTTTTTCTATAATTCAAATTTAAAACGTTCCGTCGGTGCTATTCGATCTTAATACAACAACCGGAAGTCAATCTGATCGATGTGGAGCAAAATTGGACCAAATCGAAGAAAAAAAATGTGACAAACATCTCCCGGTTAACAAAATTCTATTATTAATTTTTTTTTCTAAACTTCAATTTTAAAACGTTCCATCGGTGATTCGATCCTAATACAACAACCGGAAGTCAATCTGATCGATGTGGAGCAAAATTGGACCAAATCGAAGAAAAAAAAATTTGACAGACATCTCCCTGTTAAAAAAATTCTATAATTAAAAATTTTTTTTTCTAAAATTCAATTTTAAAACGTTCCGTCGGTGCTATTCGATCTTAGTACAACAACCGGAAGTCAATCTGATCGATGAGAAGCAAAAGTGGACCAAATCGAAGAAAAAAAAATTGACAAACATCTCCCTGTTAAAAAAATTCTATAATTAAAAAAAAATTTTTTTCATAAAATTCAATTTTAAAACGTTCCGTCGGTGCTATTCGATCTTAATACAACAACCGGAACTCAATCTGATCGACGTGGAGCAAAATTGGACCGAATCGAAGAAAAAGAAAAATTGACAGACATCTCCCTGTTAAAAAAATTCTATAATTAAAAAATTTTTTTTTTCTAAAATTCAATTTTAAAACGTTCCGTCGGTGCTATTCGATATTAATACAACAACCGGAAGTCAATCTGATCGATGAGAAGCAAAATTGGACCAAATCGAAGAAAAAAAAATGACAAACATCACCCTGTTAAAAAATATTCTATAATTAAAATTTTTTTTTTCTAAAATTCAATTTTAAAACGTTCCGTCGGTGCTATTCGATCTTAATACAACAACCGGAAGTCAATCTGATCGATGTGGAGCAAAATTGGACCGAATCGAAGAAAACAAATGTGACAAACATCTATTAACAAAATTCTAGTTAACAAAATTCTATTATTAATTTTTTTTTTCTAAACTTCCATTTTAGAACGTTCCATCGGTGCTATTCGATCTTAATACAACAACCGGAAGTCAATCTGATCGATGAGAAGCAAAATTGGACCAAATCGAAGAAAAAAAAATGACAAACCCTGTTAAAAATCCCTGTTGAAAAAAATTCTATAATTAAAAATTTTTTTTTTTAAAATTCAATTTTAAAACGTTCCGTCGGTGCTATTCGATCTTAATACAACAACCGGAAGTCAATCTGATCGATGTGGAGCAAAATTGGACCGAATCGAAGAAAAAAAATGTGACAAACATCTCCCTGTTAACAAAATTCTATTATTAATTTTTTTTTCTAAACTTCAATTTTAAAACGTTCCATCGGTGCTATTCGATCTTAATACAACAACCGGAAGTCAATCTGATCGATGTGGAGCAAAATTGGACCAAATCGAAGAAAAAAAAATTGACAAACATCTCCCTGTTAAAAAAAATTCTATAATTAAATTTTTTTTTTTCTATAATTCAATTTTAAAACGTTCCGTCGGTGCTATTCGATCTTAATACAACAACCGGAAGTCAATCTGATCGATGTGGAGCAAAATTGGACCAAATCGAAGAAAAAAAATGTGACAAATCTCCCTGTTAACAAAATTCTATTATTAATTTTTTTTTCTAAACTTCAATTTTAAATCGTTCCATCGGTGCTATTCGATCTTAATACAACAACCGGAAGTCAATCTGATCGATGTGGAGCAAAATTGGACCAAATCGAAGAAAAAAAATGTGACAAACATCTCCCTGTTAACAAAATTCTATTATTATTTTTTTTTTTCTAAACTTCAATTTTAAAACGTTCCATCGGTGCTATTCGATCTTAATACAGCAACCGGAAGTCAATCTGATCGATGTGGAGCAAAATTGGACCGAATCGAAGAAAAAAAATGTGACAAACATCTCCCTGTTAAAAAAATTCTATAATTAAAAATTTTTTTTTCGTAAAATACAGTTTTAAAACGTTCCGTCGGTGCTTTCGATCTTAATACAGCAACCAGAAGTCAATCTGATCGATGTGGAGCAAAATTGGACCGAATCGAAGAAAAAAATGTGACAAACATCTCCCTGTTAACAAAATTCTATTATTATTTTTTTTTATAAACTTCTATTTTAAAACGTTCCATCGGTGCTATTCGATCTTAATACAACAACCGGAAGTCAATCTGATCGATGTGGAGCAAAATTGGACCGAATCGAAGAAAAAAATGTGACAAACATCTCCCTGTTAACAAAATTCTATTATTAATTTTTTTTTTCTAAACTTCAATTTTAAAACGTTCCATCGGTGCTATTCGATCTTAATACAACAACCGGAAGTCAATCTGATCGATGTGGAGCAAAATTGGACCAAATCGAAGAAAAAAAAATGTGACAAACATCTCCCTGTTAACAAAATTCTATTATTAATTTTTTTTTCTAAACTTCAATTTTAATACGTTCCATCGGTGCTATTCGATCTTAATACAACAACCGGAAGTCAATCTGATCGATGTGGAGCAAAATTGGACCAAATCGAAGAAAAAAAAATGTGACAAACATCTCCCTGTTAACAAAATTCTATTATTAATTTTTTTTTTCTAAACTTCAATTTTAAAACGTTCCATCGGTGCTATTCGATCTTAATACAACAACCGGAAGTCAATCTGATCGATGAGAAGCAAAATTGGACCAAATCGAAGAAAAAAAAATGACAAACCCTGTTAAAAATCCCTGTTGAAAAAAATTCTATAATTAAAAATTTTTTTTTTCTAAAATTCAATTTTAAAACGTTCCGTCGGTGCTATTCGATCTTAATACAACAACCGGAAGTCAATCTGATCGATGTGGAGCAAAATTGGACCGAATCGAAGAAAAAAATGTGACAAACATCTCCCTGTTAACAAAATTCTATTATTAATTTTTTTTTTCTAAACTTCAATTTTAAAACGTTCCATCGGTGCTATTCGATCTTAATACAACAACCGGAAGTCAATCTGATCGATGTGGACCAAAATTGGACCAAATCGAAGAAAAAAAAATGTGACAAACATCTCCCTGTTAACAAAATTCTATTATTATTTTTTTTTCTAAACTTCTATTTTAAAACGTTCCATCGGTGCTATTCGATCTTAATACAACAACCGGAAGTCAATCTGATCGATGTGGAGCAAAATTGGACCGAATCGAAGAAAAAAAATGTGACAAACATCTCCCTGTTAACAAAATTCTATTATTTTTTTTTTTCTAAACTTCAATTTTAAAACGTTCCATCGGTGCTATTCGATCTTAATACAGCAACCGGAAGTCAATCTGATCGATGAGAAGCAAAAGTGGACCAAATCGAAGAAAAAAAAATTGACAAACATCTCCCTGTTAAAAAAATTCTATAATTAAAAAAAAATTTTTTTCATAAAATTCAATTTTAAAACGTTCCGTCGGTGCTATTCGATCTTAATACAACAACCGGAACTCAATCTGATCGACGTGGAGCAAAATTGGACCGAATCGAAGAAAAAAAAAATTGACAGACATCTCCCTGTTAAAAAAATTCTATAATTAAAAATTTTTTTTTTTCTAAAATTCAATTTTAAAACGTTCCGTCGGTGCTATTCGATATTAATACAACAACCGGAAGTCAATCTGAACGATGAGAAGCAAAATTGGACCAAATCGAAGAAAAAAAAATGACAAACATCTCCCTGTTAAAAAAAATTCTATAATTAAAAATTTTTTTTTTCTAAAATTCAATTTTAAAACGTTCCGTCGGTGCTATTCGATCTTAATACAACAACCGGAAGTCAATCTGATCGATGTGGAGCAAAATTGGACCGAATCGAAGAAAACAAATGTGACAAACATCTATTAACAAAATTCTAGTTAACAAAATTCTATTATTAATTTTTTTTTTCTAAACTTCCATTTTAAAACGTTCCATCGGTGCTATTCGATCTTAATACAACAACCGGAAGTCAATCTGATCGATGAGAAGCAAAATTGGACCAAATCGAAGAAAAAAAAATGACAAACCCTGTTAAAAATCCCTGTTGAAAAAAATTCTATAATTAAAAAATTTTTTTTTCTAAAATTCAATTTTAAAACGTTCCGTCGGTGCTATTCGATCTTAATACAACAACCGGAAGTCAATCTGATCGATGTGGAGCAAAATTGGACCGAATCGAAGAAAAAAAATGTGACAAACATCTCCCTGTTAACAAAATTCTATTATTATTTTTTTTTCTAAACTTCAATTTTAAAACGTTCCATCGGTGCTATTCGATCTTAATACAACAACCGGAAGTCAATCTGATCGATGTGGAGCAAAATTGGACCGAATCGAAGAAAACAAATGTGACAAACATCTATTAACAAAATTCTAGTTAACAAAATTCGATTATTAATTTTTTTTTCTAAACTTCCATTTTAAAACGTTCCATCGGTGCTATTCGATCTTAATACAACAACCGGAAGTCAATCTGATCGATGAGAAGCAAAATTGGACCAAATCGAAGAAAAAAAAATGACAAACATCTCCCTGTTAAAAAAAATTCTACAATTAAAAATTTTTTTTTTCTAAAATTCAATTTTAAAACGTTCCGTCGGTGCTATTCGATCTTAATACAACAACCGGAAGTCAATCTGATCGATGTGGAGCAAAATTGGACCGAATCGAAGAAAAAAAATGTGACAAACATCTCCCTGTTAACAAAATTCTATTATTAATTTTTTTTTCTAAACTTCAATTTTAAAACGTTCCATCGGTGCTATTCGATCTTAATACAACAACCGGAAGTCAATCTGATCGATGTGGATCAAAATTGGACCAAATCGAAGAAAAAAAAATTTACAAACATCTCCCTGTTAAAAAAAATTCTATAATTAAAATTTTTTTTTCTATAATTCAATTTTAAAACGTTCCGTCGGTGCTATTCGATCTTAATACAACAACCGGAAGTCAATCTGATCGATGTGGAGCAAAATTGGACCAAATCGAAGAAAAAAAATGTGACAAACATCTCCCTGTTAAAAAAATTCTATAATTAAAAAATTTTTTTTCGTAAAATACAGTTTTGAAACGTTCCGTCGGTGCTTTCGATCTTAATACAGCAACCAGAAGTCAATCTGATCGATGTGGAGCAAAATTGGACCGAATCGAAGAAAAAAATGTGACAAACATCTCCCTGTTAACAAAATTCTATTATTATTTTTTTTCTAAACTTCTATTTTAAAACGTTCCATCGGTGCTATTCGATCTTAATACAACAACCGGAAGTCAATCTGATCGATGTGGAGCAAAATTGGACCGAATCGAAGAAAAAAATGTGACAAACATCTCCCTGTTAACAAAATTCTATTATTAATTTTTTTTTTCTAAACTTCAATTTTAAAACGTTCCATCGGTGCTATTCGATCTTAATACAACAACCGGAAGTCAATCTGATCGATGTGGAGCAAAATTGGACCAAATCGAAGAAAAAAAAATGTGACAAACATCTCCCTGTTAACAAAATTCTATTATTAATTTTTTTTTTCTAAACTTCAATTTTAAAACGTTCCATCGGTGCTATTCGATCTTAATACAACAACCGGAAGTCAATCTGATCGATGTGGAGCAAAATTGGACCAAATCGAAGAAAAAAAAATGTGACAAACATCTCCCTGTTAACAAAATTCTATTATTAATTTTTTTTTCTAAACTTCAATTTTAATACGTTCCATCGGTGCTATTCGATCTTAATACAACAACCGGAGGTCAATCTGATCGATGTGGAGCAAAATTGGACCAAATCGAAGAAAAAAAAATGTGACAAACATCTCCCTGTTAACAAAATTCTATTATTATTTTTTTTTTATAAACTTCTATTTTAAAACGTTCCATCGGTGCTATTCGATCTTAATACAACAACCGGAAGTCAATCTGATCGATGTGGAGCAAAATTGGACCGAATCGAAGAAAAAAAATGTGACAAACATCTCCGTTAACAAAATTCTATTATTTTTTTTTTTTTCTAAACTTCAATTTTAAAACGTTCCATCGGTGCTATTCGATCTTAATACAGCAACCGGAAGTCAATCTGATCGATGTGAAGCAAAATTGGACCAAATCGAAGAAAAAAAAAATTTGACAAACATCTCCCTGTTAAAAAAAATTCTATAATTAAAATTTTTTTTTTTCTAAAATTCAATTTTAAAACGTTCCGTCGGAGCTATTCGATCTTAATACAACAACCGAGGAAGTCAATCTGATCGATGTGGAGCAAAATTGGACCGAATCGAAGAAAAAAAATGTGACAAACATCTCCCTGTTAAAAAATTCAATAATTAAAAAAAAAAAATTCATAAAATTCAGTTTTAAAACGTTCCGTCGTGCTATTCGATCTTAATACAACAACCGGAAGTCAATCTGATCGATGTGGAGCAAAATTGGACCAAATCGAAGAAAAAAAAATGTGACAAACATCTCCCTGTTAACAAAATTCTATTATTAATTTTTTTTTCTAAACTTCCATTTTAAAACGTTCCATCGGTGCTATTCGATCCTAATACAACAACCGGAAGTCAATCTGATCGATGTGGAGCAAAATTGGACCAAATCGAAGAAAAAAAAAATTTGACAAACATCTCCCTGTAAAAAGAATTCTATAATTAAAAATTTTTTTTTTCTAAAATTCAATTTTAAAACGTTCCGTCGGTGCTATTCGATCTTAATACAACAACCGGAAGTCAATCTGATCGATGTGGAGCAAAATTGGACCGAATCGAAGAAAACAAATGTGACAAACATCTCCCTGTTAACAAAATTCTATTATTATTTTTTTTTTCTAAACTTCAATTTTAAAACGTTCCATCGGTGCTATTCGATCTTAATACAACAACCGGAAGTCAATCTGATCGATGTGGAGCAAAATTGGACCAAATCGAAGAAAAAAAAATTGACAAACATCTCCCTGTTAAAAAAAATTCTATAATTAAATTTTTTTTTCTATAATTCAATTTTAAAACGTTCCGTCGGTGCTATTCGATCTTAATACAACAACCGGAAGTCAATCTGAACGATGTGGAGCAAAATTGGACCAAATCGAAGAAAAAAAATGTGACAAACATCTCCCTGTTAACAAAATTCTATTATTAATTTTTTTTTCTAAACTTCAATTTTAAAACGTTCCATCGGTGCTATTCGATCTTAATACAACAACCGGAAGTCAATCTGATCGATGTGGAGCAAAATTGGACCAAATCGAAGAAAAAAAAATGTGACAAACATCTCCCTGTTAACAAAATTCTATTATTATTTTTTTTTTTCTAAACTTCAATTTTAAAACGTTCCATCGGTGCTATTCGATCTTAATACAGCAACCGGAAGTCAATCTGATCGATGTGGAGCAAAATTGGACCGAATCGAAGAAAAAAAATGTGACAAACATCTCCCTGTTAAAAAAATTCTATAATTAAAAATTTTTTTTTCGTAATATACAGTTTTAAAACGTTCCGTCGGTGCTTTCGATCTTAATACAGCAACCAGAAGTCAATCTGATCGATGTGGAGCAAAATTGGACCGAATCGAAGAAAAAAATGTGACAAACATCTCCCTGTTAACAAAATTCTATTATTATTTTTTTTTCTAAACTTCTATTTTAAAACGTTCCATCGGTGCTATTCGATCTTAATACAACAACCGGAAGTCAATCTGATCGATGTGGAGCAAAATTGGACCGAATCGAAGAAAAAAATGTGACAAACATCTCCCTGTTAACAAAATTCTATTATTAATTTTTTTTTTCTAAACTTCAATTTTAAAACGTTCCATCGGTGCTATTCGATCTTAGTACAACAACCGGAAGTCAATCTCATCGATGTGGAGCAAAATTGGACCAAAGCGAAGAAAAAAAAATGTGACAAACATCTCCCTGTTAACAAAATTCTATTATTAATTTTTTTTTCTAAACTTCAATTTTAATACGTTCCATCGGTGCTATTCGATCTTAATACAACAACCGGAAGTCAATCTGATCGATGTGGAGCAAAATTGGACCAAATCGAAGAAAAAAAAATGTGACAAACATCTCCCTGTTAACAAAATTCTATTATTAATTTTTTTTTTCTAAACTTCAATTTTAAAACGTTCCATCGGTGCTATTCGATCTTAATACAACAACCGGAAGTCAATCTGATCGATGTGGAGCAAAATTGGACCAAATCGAAGAAAAAAAAATGTGACAAACATCTCCCTGTTAACAAAATTCTATTATTAATTTTTTTTTCTAAACTTCAATTTTAATACGTTCCATCGGTGCTATTCGATCTTAATACAACAACCGGAAGTCAATCTGATCGATGTGGAGCAAAATTGGACCAAATCGAAGAAAAAAAAATGTGACAAACATCTCCCTGTTAACAAAATTCTATTATTAATTTTTTTTTTCTAAACTTCAATTTTAAAACGTTCCATCGGTGCTATTCGATCTTAATACAACAACCGGAAGTCAATCTGATCGATGTGGAGCAAAATTGGACCAAATCGAAGAAAAAAAAATGTGACAAACATCTCCCTGTTAACAAAATTCTATTATTAATTTTTTTTTCTAAACTTCAATTTTAATACGTTCCATCGGTGCTATTCGATCTTAATACAACAACCGGAAGTCAATCTGATCGATGTGGAGCAAAATTGGACCAAATCGAAGAAAAAAAAATGTGACAAACATCTCCCTGTTAACAAAATTCTATTATTATTTTTTTTTTCTAAACTTCTATTTTAAAACGTTCCATCGGTGCTATTCGATCTTAATACAACAACCGGAAGTCAATCTGATCGATGTGGAGCAAAATTGGACCGAATCGAAGAAAAAAAATGTGACAAACATCTCCGTTAACAAAATTCTATTATTTTTTTTTTTCTAAACTTCAATTTTAAAACGTTCCATCGGTGCTATTCGATCTTAATACAGCAACCGGAAGTCAATCTGATCGATGTGAAGCAAAATTGGACCAAATCGAAGAAAAAAAAATTCGACAAACATCTCCCTGTTAAAAAAAATTCTATAATTAAAATTTTTTTTTTTCTAAAATTCAATTTTAAAACGTTCCGTCGGAGCTATTCGATCTTAATACAACAACCGAGGAAGTCAATCTGATCGATGTGGAGCAAAATTGGACCGAATCGAAGAAACAAAATGTGACAAACATCTCCCTGTTAAAAAAATTCTATAATTAAAAAAAAAAATTCATTAAATTCAGTTTTAAAACGTTCCGTCGGTGCTATTCGATCTTAATACAACAACCGGAAGTCAATCTGATCGATGTGGAGCAAAATTGGACCAAATCGAAGAAAAAAAAAATTTGACAAACATCTCCCTGTAAAAAGAATTCTATAATTAAAAATTTTTTTTTTCTAAAATTCAATTTTAAAACGTTCCGTCGGTGCTATTCGATCTTAATACAACAACCGGAAGTCAATCTGATCGATGTGGAGCAAAATTGAACCGAATCGAAGAAAACAAATGTGACAAACATCTCCCTGTTAACAAAATTCTATTATTAATTTTTTTTTCTAAACTTCAATTTTAAAACGTTCCATCGGTGCTATTCGATCTTAATACAACAACCGGGAAGTCAATCTGATCGATGTGGAGCAAAATTGGACCAAATCGAAGAAAAAAAAATTTGACAGACATCTCCCTGTTAAAAAAATTCTATAATTAAAAATTTTTTTTTCTAAAATTCAATTTTAAAACGTTCCGTCGGTGCTATTCGATCTTAGTACAACAACCGGAAGTCAATCTGATCGATGAGAAGCAAAAGTGGACCGAATCGAAGAAAAAAATGTGACAAACATCTCCCTGTTAACAAAATTCTATTATTAATTTTTTTTTTCTAAACTTCAATTTTAAAACGTTCCATCGGTGCTATTCGATCTTAATACAACAACCGGAAGTCAATCTCATCGATGTGGAGCAAAATTGGACCAAAGCGAAGAAAAAAAAATGTGACAAACATCTCCCTGTTAACAAAATTCTATTATTAATTTTTTTTTCTAAACTTCAATTTTAATACGTTCCATCGGTGCTATTCGATCTTAATACAACAACCGGAAGTCAATCTGATCGATGTGGAGCAAAATTGGACCAAATCGAAGAAAAAAAAATGTGACAAACATCTCCCTGTTAACAAAATTCTATTATTAATTTTTTTTTTCTAAACTTCAATTTTAAAACGTTCCATCGGTGCTATTCGATCTTAATACAACAACCGGAAGTCAATCTGATCGATGTGGAGCAAAATTGGACCAAATCGAAGAAAAAAAAATGTGACAAACATCTCCCTGTTAACAAAATTCTATTATTAATTTTTTTTTTCTAAACTTCAATTTTAAAACGTTCCATCGGTGCTATTCGATCTTAATACAACAACCGGAAGTCAATCTGATCGATGTGGAGCAAAATTGGACCAAATCGAAGAAAAAAAAATGTGACAAACATCTCCCTGTTAACAAAATTCTATTATTAATTTTTTTTTCTAAACTTCAATTTTAATACGTTCCATCGGTGCTATTCGATCTTAATACAACAACCGGAGGTCAATCTGATCGATGTGGAGCAAAATTGGACCAAATCGAAGAAAAAAAAATGTGACAAACATCTCCCTGTTAACAAAATTCTATTATTATTTTTTTTTTATAAACTTCTATTTTAAAACGTTCCATCGGTGCTATTCGATCTTAATACAACAACCGGAAGTCAATCTGATCGATGTGGAGCAAAATTGGACCGAATCGAAGAAAAAAAATGTGACAAACATCTCCGTTAACAAAATTCTATTATTTTTTTTTTTTTCTAAACTTCAATTTTAAAACGTTCCATCGGTGCTATTCGATCTTAATACAGCAACCGGAAGTCAATCTGATCGATGTGAAGCAAAATTGGACCAAATCGAAGAAAAAAAAAATTTGACAAACATCTCCCTGTTAAAAAAAATTCTATAATTAAAATTTTTTTTTTTCTAAAATTCAATTTTAAAACGTTCCGTCGGAGCTATTCGATCTTAATACAACAACCGAGGAAGTCAATCTGATCGATGTGGAGCAAAATTGGACCGAATCGAAGAAAAAAAATGTGACAAACATCTCCCTGTTAAAAAATTCAATAATTAAAAAAAAAAAATTCATAAAATTCAGTTTTAAAACGTTCCGTCGTGCTATTCGATCTTAATACAACAACCGGAAGTCAATCTGATCGATGTGGAGCAAAATTGGACCAAATCGAAGAAAAAAAAATGTGACAAACATCTCCCTGTTAACAAAATTCTATTATTAATTTTTTTTTCTAAACTTCCATTTTAAAACGTTCCATCGGTGCTATTCGATCCTAATACAACAACCGGAAGTCAATCTGATCGATGTGGAGCAAAATTGGACCAAATCGAAGAAAAAAAAAATTTGACAAACATCTCCCTGTAAAAAGAATTCTATAATTAAAAATTTTTTTTTTCTAAAATTCAATTTTAAAACGTTCCGTCGGTGCTATTCGATCTTAATACAACAACCGGAAGTCAATCTGATCGATGTGGAGCAAAATTGGACCGAATCGAAGAAAACAAATGTGACAAACATCTCCCTGTTAACAAAATTCTATTATTATTTTTTTTTTCTAAACTTCAATTTTAAAACGTTCCATCGGTGCTATTCGATCTTAATACAACAACCGGAAGTCAATCTGATCGATGTGGAGCAAAATTGGACCAAATCGAAGAAAAAAAAATTGACAAACATCTCCCTGTTAAAAAAAATTCTATAATTAAATTTTTTTTTCTATAATTCAATTTTAAAACGTTCCGTCGGTGCTATTCGATCTTAATACAACAACCGGAAGTCAATCTGAACGATGTGGAGCAAAATTGGACCAAATCGAAGAAAAAAAATGTGACAAACATCTCCCTGTTAACAAAATTCTATTATTAATTTTTTTTTCTAAACTTCAATTTTAAAACGTTCCATCGGTGCTATTCGATCTTAATACAACAACCGGAAGTCAATCTGATCGATGTGGAGCAAAATTGGACCAAATCGAAGAAAAAAAAATGTGACAAACATCTCCCTGTTAACAAAATTCTATTATTATTTTTTTTTTTCTAAACTTCAATTTTAAAACGTTCCATCGGTGCTATTCGATCTTAATACAGCAACCGGAAGTCAATCTGATCGATGTGGAGCAAAATTGGACCGAATCGAAGAAAAAAAATGTGACAAACATCTCCCTGTTAAAAAAATTCTATAATTAAAAATTTTTTTTTCGTAATATACAGTTTTAAAACGTTCCGTCGGTGCTTTCGATCTTAATACAGCAACCAGAAGTCAATCTGATCGATGTGGAGCAAAATTGGACCGAATCGAAGAAAAAAATGTGACAAACATCTCCCTGTTAACAAAATTCTATTATTATTTTTTTTTCTAAACTTCTATTTTAAAACGTTCCATCGGTGCTATTCGATCTTAATACAACAACCGGAAGTCAATCTGATCGATGTGGAGCAAAATTGGACCGAATCGAAGAAAAAAATGTGACAAACATCTCCCTGTTAACAAAATTCTATTATTAATTTTTTTTTTCTAAACTTCAATTTTAAAACGTTCCATCGGTGCTATTCGATCTTAGTACAACAACCGGAAGTCAATCTCATCGATGTGGAGCAAAATTGGACCAAAGCGAAGAAAAAAAAATGTGACAAACATCTCCCTGTTAACAAAATTCTATTATTAATTTTTTTTTCTAAACTTCAATTTTAATACGTTCCATCGGTGCTATTCGATCTTAATACAACAACCGGAAGTCAATCTGATCGATGTGGAGCAAAATTGGACCAAATCGAAGAAAAAAAAATGTGACAAACATCTCCCTGTTAACAAAATTCTATTATTAATTTTTTTTTTCTAAACTTCAATTTTAAAACGTTCCATCGGTGCTATTCGATCTTAATACAACAACCGGAAGTCAATCTGATCGATGTGGAGCAAAATTGGACCAAATCGAAGAAAAAAAAATGTGACAAACATCTCCCTGTTAACAAAATTCTATTATTAATTTTTTTTTCTAAACTTCAATTTTAATACGTTCCATCGGTGCTATTCGATCTTAATACAACAACCGGAAGTCAATCTGATCGATGTGGAGCAAAATTGGACCAAATCGAAGAAAAAAAAATGTGACAAACATCTCCCTGTTAACAAAATTCTATTATTAATTTTTTTTTTCTAAACTTCAATTTTAAAACGTTCCATCGGTGCTATTCGATCTTAATACAACAACCGGAAGTCAATCTGATCGATGTGGAGCAAAATTGGACCAAATCGAAGAAAAAAAAATGTGACAAACATCTCCCTGTTAACAAAATTCTATTATTATTTTTTTTTTCTAAACTTCTATTTTAAAACGTTCCATCGGTGCTATTCGATCTTAATACAACAACCGGAAGTCAATCTGATCGATGTGGAGCAAAATTGGACCGAATCGAAGAAAAAAAATGTGACAAACATCTCCGTTAACAAAATTCTATTATTTTTTTTTTTCTAAACTTCAATTTTAAAACGTTCCATCGGTGCTATTCGATCTTAATACAGCAACCGGAAGTCAATCTGATCGATGTGAAGCAAAATTGGACCAAATCGAAGAAAAAAAAATTCGACAAACATCTCCCTGTTAAAAAAAATTCTATAATTAAAATTTTTTTTTTTCTAAAATTCAATTTTAATACGTTCCATCGGTGCTATTCGATCTTAATACAACAACCGGAAGTCAATCTGATCGATGTGGAGCAAAATTGGACCAAATCGAAGAAAAAAAAATGTGACAAACATCTCCCTGTTAACAAAATTCTATTATTATTTTTTTTTTCTAAACTTCTATTTTAAAACGTTCCATCGGTGCTATTCGATCTTAATACAACAACCGGAAGTCAATCTGATCGATGTGGAGCAAAATTGGACCGAATCGAAGAAAAAAAATGTGACAAACATCTCCGTTAACAAAATTCTATTATTTTTTTTTTTCTAAACTTCAATTTTAAAACGTTCCATCGGTGCTATTCGATCTTAATACAGCAACCGGAAGTCAATCTGATCGATGTGAAGCAAAATTGGACCAAATCGAAGAAAAAAAAATTCGACAAACATCTCCCTGTTAAAAAAAATTCTATAATTAAAATTTTTTTTTTTCTAAAATTCAATTTTAAAACGTTCCGTCGGAGCTATTCGATCTTAATACAACAACCGAGGAAGTCAATCTGATCGATGTGGAGCAAAATTGGACCGAATCGAAGAAACAAAATGTGACAAACATCTCCCTGTTAAAAAAATTCTATAATTAAAAAAAAAAATTCATTAAATTCAGTTTTAAAACGTTCCGTCGGTGCTATTCGATCTTAATACAACAACCGGAAGTCAATCTGATCGATGTGGAGCAAAATTGGACCAAATCGAAGAAAAAAAAAATTTGACAAACATCTCCCTGTAAAAAGAATTCTATAATTAAAAATTTTTTTTTTCTAAAATTCAATTTTAAAACGTTCCGTCGGTGCTATTCGATCTTAATACAACAACCGGAAGTCAATCTGATCGATGTGGAGCAAAATTGAACCGAATCGAAGAAAACAAATGTGACAAACATCTCCCTGTTAACAAAATTCTATTATTAATTTTTTTTTCTAAACTTCAATTTTAAAACGTTCCATCGGTGCTATTCGATCTTAATACAACAACCGGGAAGTCAATCTGATCGATGTGGAGCAAAATTGGACCAAATCGAAGAAAAAAAAATTTGACAGACATCTCCCTGTTAAAAAAATTCTATAATTAAAAATTTTTTTTTCTAAAATTCAATTTTAAAACGTTCCGTCGGTGCTATTCGATCTTAGTACAACAACCGGAAGTCAATCTGATCGATGAGAAGCAAAAGTGGACCGAATCGAAGAAAAAAATGTGACAAACATCTCCCTGTTAACAAAATTCTATTATTAATTTTTTTTTTCTAAACTTCAATTTTAAAACGTTCCATCGGTGCTATTCGATCTTAATACAACAACCGGAAGTCAATCTCATCGATGTGGAGCAAAATTGGACCAAAGCGAAGAAAAAAAAATGTGACAAACATCTCCCTGTTAACAAAATTCTATTATTAATTTTTTTTTCTAAACTTCAATTTTAATACGTTCCATCGGTGCTATTCGATCTTAATACAACAACCGGAAGTCAATCTGATCGATGTGGAGCAAAATTGGACCAAATCGAAGAAAAAAAAATGTGACAAACATCTCCCTGTTAACAAAATTCTATTATTAATTTTTTTTTTCTAAACTTCAATTTTAAAACGTTCCATCGGTGCTATTCGATCTTAATACAACAACCGGAAGTCAATCTGATCGATGTGGAGCAAAATTGGACCAAATCGAAGAAAAAAAAATGTGACAAACATCTCCCTGTTAACAAAATTCTATTATTAATTTTTTTTTCTAAACTTCAATTTTAATACGTTCCATCGGTGCTATTCGATCTTAATACAACAACCGGAAGTCAATCTGATCGATGTGGAGCAAAATTGGACCAAATCGAAGAAAAAAAAATGTGACAAACATCTCCCTGTTAACAAAATTCTATTATTAATTTTTTTTTTCTAAACTTCAATTTTAAAACGTTCCATCGGTGCTATTCGATCTTAATACAACAACCGGAAGTCAATCTGATCGATGTGGAGCAAAATTGGACCAAATCGAAGAAAAAAAAATGTGACAAACATCTCCCTGTTAACAAAATTCTATTATTAATTTTTTTTTCTAAACTTCAATTTTAATACGTTCCATCGGTGCTATTCGATCTTAATACAACAACCGGAAGTCAATCTGATCGATGTGGAGCAAAATTGGACCAAATCGAAGAAAAAAAAATGTGACAAACATCTCCCTGTTAACAAAATTCTATTATTATTTTTTTTTTCTAAACTTCTATTTTAAAACGTTCCATCGGTGCTATTCGATCTTAATACAACAACCGGAAGTCAATCTGATCGATGTGGAGCAAAATTGGACCGAATCGAAGAAAAAAAATGTGACAAACATCTCCGTTAACAAAATTCTATTATTTTTTTTTTCTAAACTTCAATTTTAAAACGTTCCATCGGTGCTATTCGATCTTAATACAGCAACCGGAAGTCAATCTGATCGATGTGAAGCAAAATTGGACCAAATCGAAGAAAAAAAAATTCGACAAACATCTCACTGTTAAAAAAAATTCTATAATTAAAATTTTTTTTTTTCTAAAATTCAATTTTAAAACGTTCCGTCGGAGCTATTCGATCTTAATACAACAACCGAGGAAGTCAATCTGATCGATGTGGAGCAAAATTGGACCGAATCGAAGAAACAAAATGTGACAAACATCTCCCTGTTAAAAAAATTCTATAATTAAAAAAAAAAATTCATTAAATTCAGTTTTAAAACGTTCCGTCGGTGCTATTCGATCTTAATACAACAACCGGAAGTCAATCTGATCGATGTGGAGCAAAATTGGACCAAATCGAAGAAAAAAAAAATTTGACAAACATCTCCCTGTAAAAAGAATTCTATAATTAAAAATTTTTTTTTTCTAAAATTCAATTTTAAAACGTTCCGTCGGTGCTATTCGATCTTAATACAACAACCGGAAGTCAATCTGATCGATGTGGAGCAAAATTGAACCGAATCGAAGAAAACAAATGTGACAAACATCTCCCTGTTAACAAAATTCTATTATTAATTTTTTTTTCTAAACTTCAATTTTAAAACGTTCCATCGGTGCTATTCGATCTTAATACATCAACCGGGAAGTCAATCTGATCGATGTGGAGCAAAATTGGACCAAATCGAAGAAAAAAAAATTTGACAGACATCTCCCTGTTAAAAAAATTCTATAATTAAAAATTTTTTTTTCTAAAATTCAATTTTAAAACGTTCCGTCGGTGCTATTCGATCTTAGTACAACAACCGGAAGTCAATCTGATCGATGAGAAGCAAAAGTGGACCAAATCGAAGAAAAAAAAATTGACAAACATCTCCCTGTTAAAAAAATTCTATAATTAAAAAAAAAAATTTTTCATAAAATTCAATTTTAAAACGTTCCGTCGGTGCTATTCGATCTTAATACAACAACCGGAACTCAATCTGATCGACGTGGAGCAAAATTGGACCGAATCGAAGAAAAAAAAAATTGACAGACATCTCCCTGTTAAAAAAATTCTATAATTAAAAATTTTTTTTTTTCTAAAATTCAATTTTAAAACGTTCCGTCGGTGCTATTCGATATTAATACAACAACCGGAAGTCAATCTGATCGATGAGAAGCAAAATTGGACCAAATCGAAGAAAAAAAAATGACAAACATCTCCCTGTTAACAAAATTCTATTATTAATTTTTTTTCTAAACTTCAATTTTAAAACGTTCCATCGGTGCTATTCGATCTTAATACAACAACCGGAAGTCAATCTGATCGATGTGGAGCAAAATTGGACCAAATCGAAGAAAAAAAAATGTGACAAACATCTCCCTGTTAACAAAATTCTATTATTATTTTTTTTTCTTTCTAAACTTCAATTTTAAAACGTTCCATCGGTGCTATTCGATCTTAATACAGCAACCGGAAGTCAATCTGATCGATGTGGAGCAAAATTGGACCGAATCGAAGAAAAAAAATGTGACAAACATCTCCCTGTTAAAAAATTCTATAATTAAAAACTTTTTTTTCGTAAAATACAGTTTTAAAACGTTCCGTCGGTGCTTTCGATCTTAATACAGCAACCAGAAGTCAATCTGATCGATGTGGAGCAAAATTGGACCGAATCGAAGAAAAAAATGTGACAAACATCTCCCTGTTAACAAAATTCTATTATTATTTTTTTTTCTAAACTTCTATTTTAAAACGTTCCATCGGTGCTATTCGATCTTAATACAACAACCGGAAGTCAATCTGATCGATGTGGAGCAAAATTGGACCGAATCGAAGAAAAAAATGTGACAAACATCTCCCTGTTAACAAAATTCTATTATTAATTTTTTTTTTCTAAACTTCAATTTTAAAACGTTCCATCGGTGCTATTCGATCTTAATACAACAACCGGAAGTCAATCTGATCGATGTGGAGCAAAATTGGACCAAATCGAAGAAAAAAAAATGAGACAAACATCTCCCTGTTAACAAAATTCTATTATTAATTTTTTTTTCTAAACTTCAATTTTAAAACGTTCCATCGGTGCTATTCGATCTTAATACAACAACCGGAAGTCAATCTGATCGATGTGGAGCAAAATTGGACCAAATCGAAGAAAAAAAAATGAGACAAACATCTCCCTGTTAACAAAATTCTATTATTAATTTTTTTTTCTAAACTTCAATTTTAATACGTTCCATCGGTGCTATTCGATCTTAATACAACAACCGGAAGTCAATCTGATCGATGAGAAGCAAAATTGGACCAAATCGAAGAAAAAAAAATGACAAACCCTGTTAAAAATCCCTGTTGAAAAAAATTCTATAATTAAAAATTTTTTTTTTCTAAAATTCAATTTTAAAACGTTCCGTCGGTGCTATTCGATCTTAATACAACAACCGGAAGTCAATCTGATCGATGTGGAGCAAAATTGGACCGAATCGAAGAAAAAAAATGTGACAAACATCTCCCTGTTAACAAAATTCTATTATTATTTTTTTTTCTAAACTTCAATTTTAAAACGTTCCATCGGTGCTATTCGATCTTAATACAACAACCGGAAGTCAATCTGATCGATGTGGAGCAAAATTGGACCGAATCGAAGAAAACAAATGTGACAAACATCTATTAACAAAATTCTAGTTAACAAAATTCTATTATTAATTTTTTTTTCTAAACTTCCATTTTAAAACGTTCCATCGGTGCTATTCGATCTTAATACAACAACCGGAAGTCAATCTGATCGATGAGAAGCAAAATTGGACCAAATCGAAGAAAAAAAAATGACAAACATCTCCCTGTTAAAAAAAATTCTACAATTAAAAATTTTTTTTTTCTAAAATTCTATTTTAAAACGTTCCGTCGGTGCTATTCGATCTTAATACAACAACCGGAAGTCAATCTGATCGATGTGGAGCAAAATTGGACCGAATCGAAGAAAACAAATGTGACAAACATCTATTAACAAAATTCTACAATTATTAATTTTTTTTTTCTAAACTTCCATTTTAAAACGTTCCATCGGTGCTATTCGATCTTAATACAACAACCGGAAGTCAATCTGATCGATGAGAAGCAAAATTGGACCAAATCGAAGAAAAAAAAAATGACAAACCCTGTTAAAAATCCCTGTTGAAAAAAATTCTATAATTAAAAATTTTTTTTTTCTAAAATTCAATTTTAAAACGTTCCGTCGGTGCTATTCGATCTTAATACAACAACCGGAAGTCAATCTGATCGATGTGGAGCAAAATTGGACCGAATCGAAGAAAACAAATGTGACAAACATCTCCCTGTTAACAAAATTCTATTATTAATTATTTTTTCTAAACTTCAATTTTAAAACGTTCCATCGGTGCTATTCGATCTTAATACAACAACCGGGAAGTCAATCTGATCGATGTGGAGGAAAATTGGACCAAATCGAAGAAAAAAAATTTGACAGACATCTCCCTGTTAAAAAAATTCTATAATTAAAAATTTTTTTTTCTAAAATTCAATTTTAAAACGTTCCGTCGGTGCTATTCGATCTTAGTACAACAACCGGAAGTCAATCTGATCGATGTGGAGCAAAATTGGACCAAAGCGAAGAAAAAAAAATGTGACAAACATCTCCCTGTTAACAAAATTCTATTATTAATTTTTTTTTCTAAACTTCAATTTTAATACGTTCCATCGGTGCTATTCGATCTTAATACAACAACCGGAAGTCAATCTGATCGATGTGGAGCAAAATTGGACCAAATCGAAGAAAAAAAAATGTGACAAACATCTCCCTGTTAACAAAATTCTATTATTAATTTTTTTTTTCTAAACTTCAATTTTAAAACGTTCCATCGGTGCTATTCGATCTTAATACAACAACCGGAAGTCAATCTGATCGATGTGGAGCAAAATTGGACCAAATCGAAGAAAAAAAAATGTGACAAACATCTCCCTGTTAACAAAATTCTATTATTAATTTTTTTTTCTAAACTTCAATTTTAATACGTTCCATCGGTGCTATTCGATCTTAATACAACAACCGGAAGTCAATCTGATCGATGTGGAGCAAAATTGGACCAAATCGAAGAAAAAAAAATGTGACAAACATCTCCCTGTTAACAAAATTCTATTATTAATTTTTTTTTTCTAAACTTCAATTTTAAAACGTTCCATCGGTGCTATTCGATCTTAATACAACAACCGGAAGTCAATCTGATCGATGTGGAGCAAAATTGGACCAAATCGAAGAAAAAAAAATGTGACAAACATCTCCCTGTTAACAAAATTCTATTATTAATTTTTTTTTCTAAACTTCAATTTTAATACGTTCCATCGGTGCTATTCGATCTTAATACAACAACCGGAAGTCAATCTGATCGATGTGGAGCAAAATTGGACCAAATCGAAGAAAAAAAAATGTGACAAACATCTCCCTGTTAACAAAATTCTATTATTATTTTTTTTTTCTAAACTTCTATTTTAAAACGTTCCATCGGTGCTATTCGATCTTAATACAACAACCGGAAGTCAATCTGATCGATGTGGAGCAAAATTGGACCGAATCGAAGAAAAAAAATGTGACAAACATCTCCGTTAACAAAATTCTATTATTTTTTTTTTTTTCTAAACTTCAATTTTAAAACGTTCCATCGGTGCTATTCGATCTTAATACAGCAACCGGAAGTCAATCTGATCGATGTGAAGCAAAATTGGACCAAATCGAAGAAAAAAAAATTCGACAAACATCTCCCTGTTAAAAAAAATTCTATAATTAAAATTTTTTTTTTTCTAAAATTCAATTTTAAAACGTTCCGTCGGAGCTATTCGATCTTAATACAACAACCGAGGAAGTCAATCTGATCGATGTGGAGCAAAATTGGACCGAATCGAAGAAACAAAATGTGACAAACATCTCCCTGTTAAAAAAATTCTATAATTAAAAAAAAAAATTCATTAAATTCAGTTTTAAAACGTTCCGTCGGTGCTATTCGATCTTAATACAACAACCGGAAGTCAATCTGATCGATGTGGAGCAAAATTGGACCAAATCGAAGAAAAAAAAAATTTGACAAACATCTCCCTGTAAAAAGAATTCTATAATTAAAAATTTTTTTTTTCTAAAATTCAATTTTAAAACGTTCCGTCGGTGCTATTCGATCTTAATACAACAACCGGAAGTCAATCTGATCGATGTGGAGCAAAATTGAACCGAATCGAAGAAAACAAATGTGACAAACATCTCCCTGTTAACAAAATTCTATTATTAATTTTTTTTTCTAAACTTCAATTTTAAAACGTTCCATCGGTGCTATTCGATCTTAATACAACAACCGGGAAGTCAATCTGATCGATGTGGAGCAAAATTGGACCAAATCGAAGAAAAAAAAATTTGACAGACATCTCCCTGTTAAAAAAATTCTATAATTAAAAATTTTTTTTTCTAAAATTCAATTTTAAAACGTTCCGTCGGTGCTATTCGATCTTAGTACAACAACCGGAAGTCAATCTGATCGATGAGAAGCAAAAGTGGACCGAATCGAAGAAAAAAATGTGACAAACATCTCCCTGTTAACAAAATTCTATTATTAATTTTTTTTTTCTAAACTTCAATTTTAAAACGTTCCATCGGTGCTATTCGATCTTAATACAACAACCGGAAGTCAATCTCATCGATGTGGAGCAAAATTGGACCAAAGCGAAGAAAAAAAAATGTGACAAACATCTCCCTGTTAACAAAATTCTATTATTAATTTTTTTTTCTAAACTTCAATTTTAATACGTTCCATCGGTGCTATTCGATCTTAATACAACAACCGGAAGTCAATCTGATCGATGTGGAGCAAAATTGGACCAAATCGAAGAAAAAAAAATGTGACAAACATCTCCCTGTTAACAAAATTCTATTATTAATTTTTTTTTCTAAACTTCAATTTTAAAACGTTCCATCGGTGCTATTCGATCTTAATACAACAACCGGAAGTCAATCTCATCGATGTGGAGCAAAATTGGACCAAAGCGAAGAAAAAAAAATGTGACAAACATCTCCCTGTTAACAAAATTCTATTATTAATTTTTTTTCTAAACTTCAATTTTAATACGTTCCATCGGTGCTATTCGATCTTAATACAACAACCGGAAGTCAATCTGATCGATGTGGAGCAAAATTGGACCAAATCGAAGAAAAAAAAATGTGACAAACATCTCCCTGTTAACAAAATTCTATTATTATTTTTTTTTTCTAAACTTCTATTTTAAAACGTTCCATCGGTGCTATTCGATCTTAATACAACAACCGGAAGTCAATCTGATCGATGTGGAGCAAAATTGGACCGAATCGAAGAAAAAAAATGTGACAAACATCTCCGTTAACAAAATTCTATTATTTTTTTTTTTCTAAACTTCAATTTTAAAACGTTCCATCGGTGCTATTCGATCTTAATACAGCAACCGGAAGTCAATCTGATCGATGTGAAGCAAAATTGGACCAAATCGAAGAAAAAAAAATTCGACAAACATCTCCCTGTTAAAAAAAATTCTATAATTAAAATTTTTTTTTTTCTAAAATTCAATTTTAAAACGTTCCGTCGGAGCTATTCGATCTTAATACAACAACCGAGGAAGTCAATCTGATCGATGTGGAGCAAAATTGGACCGAATCGAAGAAACAAAATGTGACAAACATCTCCCTGTTAAAAAAATTCTATAATTAAAAAAAAAAATTCATTAAATTCAGTTTTAAAACGTTCCGTCGGTGCTATTCGATCTTAATACAACAACCGGAAGTCAATCTGATCGATGTGGAGCAAAATTGGACCAAATCGAAGAAAAAAAAAATTTGACAAACATCTCCCTGTAAAAAGAATTCTATAATTAAAAATTTTTTTTTTCTAAAATTCAATTTTAAAACGTTCCGTCGGTGCTATTCGATCTTAATACAACAACCGGAAGTCAATCTGATCGATGTGGAGCAAAATTGGACCGAATCGAAGAAAAAAAATGTGACAAACATCTCCCTGTTAACAAAATTCTATTATTATTTTTTTTTCTAAACTTCAATTTTAAAACGTTCCATCGGTGCTATTCGATCTTAATACAACAACCGGGAAGTCAATCTGATCGATGTGGAGCAAAATTGGACCAAATCGAAGAAAAAAAAATTTGACAGACATCTCCCTGTTAAAAAAATTCTATAATTAAAAATTTTTTTTTCTAAAATTCAATTTTAAAACGTTCCGTCGGTGCTATTCGATCTTAGTACAACAACCGGAAGTCAATCTGATCGATGAGAAGCAAAAGTGGACCGAATCGAAGAAAAAAATGTGACAAACATCTCCCTGTTAACAAAATTCTATTATTAATTTTTTTTTTTCTAAACTTCAATTTTAAAACGTTCCATCGGTGCTATTCGATCTTAATACAACAACCGGAAGTCAATCTCATCGATGTGGAGCAAAATTGGACCAAAGCGAAGAAAAAAAAATGTGACAAACATCTCCCTGTTAACAAAATTCTATTATTAATTTTTTTTTCTAAACTTCAATTTTAATACGTTCCATCGGTGCTATTCGATCTTAATACAACAACCGGAAGTCAATCTGATCGATGTGGAGCAAAATTGGACCAAATCGAAGAAAAAAAAATGTGACAAACATCTCCCTGTTAACAAAATTCTATTATTAATTTTTTTTTTCTAAACTTCAATTTTAAAACGTTCCATCGGTGCTATTCGATCTTAATACAACAACCGGAAGTCAATCTCATCGATGTGGAGCAAAATTGGACCAAAGCGAAGAAAAAAAAATGTGACAAACATCTCCCTGTTAACAAAATTCTATTATTAATTTTTTTTCTAAACTTCAATTTTAATACGTTCCATCGGTGCTATTCGATCTTAATACAACAACCGGAAGTCAATCTGATCGATGTGGAGCAAAATTGGACCAAATCGAAGAAAAAAAAATGTGACAAACATCTCCCTGTTAACAAAATTCTATTATTATTTTTTTTTCTAAACTTCTATTTTAAAACGTTCCATCGGTGCTATTCGATCTTAATACAACAACCGGAAGTCAATCTGATCGATGTGGAGCAAAATTGGACCGAATCGAAGAAAAAAAATGTGACAAACATCTCCGTTAACAAAATTCTATTATTTTTTTTTTTCTAAACTTCAATTTTAAGACGTTCCATCCATCCATCCATTCGATCTTAATACAGCAACCGGAAGTCAATCTGATCGATGTGAAGCAAAATTGGACCAAATCGAAGAAAAAAAAATTCGACAAACATCTCCCTGTTAAAAAAAATTCTATAATTAAAATTTTTTTTTTCTAAAATTCAATTTTAAAACGTTCCGTCGGAGCTATTCGATCTTAATACAACAACCGAGGAAGTCAATCTGATCGATGTGGAGCAAAATTGGACCGAATCGAAGAAACAAAATGTGACAAACATCTCCCTGTTAAAAAAATTCTATAATTAAAAAAAAAAATTCATTAAATTCAGTTTTAAAACGTTCCGTCGGTGCTATTCGATCTTAATACAACAACCGGAAGTCAATCTGATCGATGTGGAGCAAAATTGGACCAAATCGAAGAAAAAAAAAATTTGACAAACATCTCCCTGTAAAAAGAATTCTATAATTAAAAATTTTTTTTTTCTAAAATTCAATTTTAAAACGTTCCGTCGGTGCTATTCGATCTTAATACAACAACCGGAAGTCAATCTGATCGATGTGGAGCAAAATTGAACCGAATCGAAGAAAACAAATGTGACAAACATCTCCCTGTTAACAAAATTCTATTATTAATTTTTTTTTCTAAACTTCAATTTTAAAACGTTCCATCGGTGCTATTCGATCTTAATACAACAACCGGGAAGTCAATCTGATCGATGTGGAGCAAAATTGGACCAAATCGAAGAAAAAAAAATTTGACAGACATCTCCCTGTTAAAAAAATTCTATAATTAAAAATTTTTTTTTCTAAAATTCAATTTTAAAACGTTCCGTCGGTGCTATTCGATCTTAGTACAACAACCGGAAGTCAATCTGATCGATGAGAAGCAAAAGTGGACCGAATCGAAGAAAAAAATGTGACAAACATCTCCCTGTTAACAAAATTCTATTATTAATTTTTTTTTCTAAACTTCAATTTTAAAACGTTCCATCGGTGCTATTCGATCTTAATACAACAACCGGAAGTCAATCTCATCGATGTGGAGCAAAATTGGACCAAAGCGAAGAAAAAAAAATGTGACAAACATCTCCCTGTTAACAAAATTCTATTATTAATTTTTTTTTCTAAACTTCAATTTTAATACGTTCCATCGGTGCTATTCGATCTTAATACAACAACCGGAAGTCAATCTGATCGATGTGGAGCAAAATTGGACCAAATCGAAGAAAAAAAAATGTGACAAACATCTCCCTGTTAACAAAATTCTATTATTAATTTTTTTTTTCTAAACTTCAATTTTAAAACGTTCCATCGGTGCTATTCGATCTTAATACAACAACCGGAAGTCAATCTGATCGATGTGGAGCAAAATTGGACCAAATCGAAGAAAAAAAAATGTGACAAACATCTCCCTGTTAACAAAATTCTATTATTAATTTTTTTTTCTAAACTTCAATTTTAATACGTTCCATCGGTGCTATTCGATCTTAATACAACAACCGGAAGTCAATCTGATCGATGTGGAGCAAAATTGGACCAAATCGAAGAAAAAAAAATGTGACAAACATCTCCCTGTTAACAAAATTCTATTATTAATTTTTTTTTTCTAAACTTCAATTTTAAAACGTTCCATCGGTGCTATTCGATCTTAATACAACAACCGGAAGTCAATCTGATCGATGTGGAGCAAAATTGGACCAAATCGAAGAAAAAAAAATGTGACAAACATCTCCCTGTTAACAAAATTCTATTATTAATTTTTTTTTCTAAACTTCAATTTTAATACGTTCCATCGGTGCTATTCGATCTTAATACAACAACCGGAAGTCAATCTGATCGATGTGGAGCAAAATTGGACCAAATCGAAGAAAAAAAAATGTGACAAACATCTCCCTGTTAACAAAATTCTATTATTATTTTTTTTTTCTAAACTTCTATTTTAAAACGTTCCATCGGTGCTATTCGATCTTAATACAACAACCGGAAGTCAATCTGATCGATGTGGAGCAAAATTGGACCGAATCGAAGAAAAAAAATGTGACAAACATCTCCGTTAACAAAATTCTATTATTTTTTTTTTCTAAACTTCAATTTTAAAACGTTCCATCGGTGCTATTCGATCTTAATACAGCAACCGGAAGTCAATCTGATCGATGTGAAGCAAAATTGGACCAAATCGAAGAAAAAAAAATTCGACAAACATCTCCCTGTTAAAAAAAATTCTATAATTAAAATTTTTTTTTTTCTAAAATTCAATTTTAAAACGTTCCGTCGGAGCTATTCGATCTTAATACAACAACCGAGGAAGTCAATCTGATCGATGTGGAGCAAAATTGGACCGAATCGAAGAAACAAAATGTGACAAACATCTCCCTGTTAAAAAAATTCTATAATTAAAAAAAAAAATTCATTAAATTCAGTTTTAAAACGTTCCGTCGGTGCTATTCGATCTTAATACAACAACCGGAAGTCAATCTGATCGATGTGGAGCAAAATTGGACCAAATCGAAGAAAAAAAAAATTTGACAAACATCTCCCTGTAAAAAGAATTCTATAATTAAAAATTTTTTTTTTCTAAAATTCAATTTTAAAACGTTCCGTCGGTGCTATTCGATCTTAATACAACAACCGGAAGTCAATCTGATCGATGTGGAGCAAAATTGAACCGAATCGAAGAAAACAAATGTGACAAACATCTCCCTGTTAACAAAATTCTATTATTAATTTTTTTTTCTAAACTTCAATTTTAAAACGTTCCATCGGTGCTATTCGATCTTAATACATCAACCGGGAAGTCAATCTGATCGATGTGGAGCAAAATTGGACCAAATCGAAGAAAAAAAAATTTGACAGACATCTCCCTGTTAAAAAAATTCTATAATTAAAAATTTTTTTTTCTAAAATTCAATTTTAAAACGTTCCGTCGGTGCTATTCGATCTTAGTACAACAACCGGAAGTCAATCTGATCGATGAGAAGCAAAAGTGGACCAAATCGAAGAAAAAAAAATTGACAAACATCTCCCTGTTAAAAAAATTCTATAATTAAAAAAAAAAATTTTTCATAAAATTCAATTTTAAAACGTTCCGTCGGTGCTATTCGATCTTAATACAACAACCGGAACTCAATCTGATCGACGTGGAGCAAAATTGGACCGAATCGAAGAAAAAAAAAATTGACAGACATCTCCCTGTTAAAAAAATTCTATAATTAAAAATTTTTTTTTTTCTAAAATTCAATTTTAAAACGTTCCGTCGGTGCTATTCGATATTAATACAACAACCGGAAGTCAATCTGATCGATGAGAAGCAAAATTGGACCAAATCGAAGAAAAAAAAAATGACAAACATCTCCCTGTTAACAAAATTCTATTATTAATTTTTTTTTCTAAACTTCAATTTTAAAACGTTCCATCGGTGCTATTCGATCTTAATACAACAACCGGAAGTCAATCTGATCGATGTGGAGCAAAATTGGACCAAATCGAAGAAAAAAAAATGTGACAAACATCTCCCTGTTAACAAAATTCTATTATTATTTTTTTTTCTTTCTAAACTTCAATTTTAAAACGTTCCATCGGTGCTATTCGATCTTAATACAGCAACCGGAAGTCAATCTGATCGATGTGGAGCAAAATTGGACCGAATCGAAGAAAAAAAATGTGACAAACATCTCCCTGTTAAAAAATTCTATAATTAAAAACTTTTTTTTCGTAAAATACAGTTTTAAAACGTTCCGTCGGTGCTTTCGATCTTAATACAGCAACCAGAAGTCAATCTGATCGATGTGGAGCAAAATTGGACCGAATCGAAGAAAAAAATGTGACAAACATCTCCCTGTTAACAAAATTCTATTATTATTTTTTTTTCTAAACTTCTATTTTAAAACGTTCCATCGGTGCTATTCGATCTTAATACAACAACCGGAAGTCAATCTGATCGATGTGGAGCAAAATTGGACCGAATCGAAGAAAAAAATGTGACAAACATCTCCCTGTTAACAAAATTCTATTATTAATTTTTTTTTTCTAAACTTCAATTTTAAAACGTTCCATCGGTGCTATTCGATCTTAATACAACAACCGGAAGTCAATCTGATCGATGTGGAGCAAAATTGGACCAAATCGAAGAAAAAAAAATGAGACAAACATCTCCCTGTTAACAAAATTCTATTATTAATTTTTTTTTCTAAACTTCAATTTTAAAACGTTCCATCGGTGCTATTCGATCTTAATACAACAACCGGAAGTCAATCTGATCGATGTGGAGCAAAATTGGACCAAATCGAAGAAAAAAAAATGAGACAAACATCTCCCTGTTAACAAAATTCTATTATTAATTTTTTTTTCTAAACTTCAATTTTAATACGTTCCATCGGTGCTATTCGATCTTAATACAACAACCGGAAGTCAATCTGATCGATGAGAAGCAAAATTGGACCAAATCGAAGAAAAAAAAATGACAAACCCTGTTAAAAATCCCTGTTGAAAAAAATTCTATAATTAAAAATTTTTTTTTTCTAAAATTCAATTTTAAAACGTTCCGTCGGTGCTATTCGATCTTAATACAACAACCGGAAGTCAATCTGATCGATGTGGAGCAAAATTGGACCGAATCGAAGAAAAAAAATGTGACAAACATCTCCCTGTTAACAAAATTCTATTATTATTTTTTTTTCTAAACTTCAATTTTAAAACGTTCCATCGGTGCTATTCGATCTTAATACAACAACCGGAAGTCAATCTGATCGATGTGGAGCAAAATTGGACCGAATCGAAGAAAACAAATGTGACAAACATCTATTAACAAAATTCTAGTTAACAAAATTCTATTATTAATTTTTTTTTCTAAACTTCCATTTTAAAACGTTCCATCGGTGCTATTCGATCTTAATACAACAACCGGAAGTCAATCTGATCGATGAGAAGCAAAATTGGACCAAATCGAAGAAAAAAAAATGACAAACATCTCCCTGTTAAAAAAAATTCTACAATTAAAAATTTTTTTTTTCTAAAATTCAATTTTAAAACGTTCCGTCGGTGCTATTCGATCTTAATACAACAACCGGAAGTCAATCTGATCGATGTGGAGCAAAATTGGACCGAATCGAAGAAAACAAATGTGACAAACATCTATTAACAAAATTCTACAATTATTAATTTTTTTTTTCTAAACTTCCATTTTAAAACGTTCCATCGGTGCTATTCGATCTTAATACAACAACCGGAAGTCAATCTGATCGATGAGAAGCAAAATTGGACCAAATCGAAGAAAAAAAAAATGACAAACCCTGTTAAAAATCCCTGTTGAAAAAAATTCTATAATTAAAAATTTTTTTTTTCTAAAATTCAATTTTAAAACGTTCCGTCGGTGCTATTCGATCTTAATACAACAACCGGAAGTCAATCTGATCGATGTGGAGCAAAATTGGACCGAATCGAAGAAAACAAATGTGACAAACATCTCCCTGTTAACAAAATTCTATTATTAATTATTTTTTCTAAACTTCAATTTTAAAACGTTCCATCGGTGCTATTCGATCTTAATACAACAACCGGGAAGTCAATCTGATCGATGTGGAGGAAAATTGGACCAAATCGAAGAAAAAAATTTGACAGACATCTCCCTGTTAAAAAAATTCAATAATTAAAAATTTTTTTTTCTAAAATTCAATTTTAAAACGTTCCGTCGGTGCTATTCGATCTTAGTACAACAACCGGAAGTCAATCTGATCGATGAGAAGCAAAAGTGGACCAAATCGAAGAAAAAAAAATTGACAAACATCTCCCTGTTAAAAAAATTCTATAATTAAAAAAATTTTTTTTTCATAAAATTCAATTTTAAAACGTTCGATCGGTGCTATTCGATCTTAATACAACAACCGGAACTCAATCTGATCGACGTGGAGCAAAATTGGACCGAATCGAAGAAAACAAATGTGACAAACATCTCCCTGTTAACAAAATTCTATTATTAATTTTTTTTCTAAACTTCAATTTTAAAACGTTCCATCGGTGCTATTCGATCTTAATACAACAACCGGGAAGTCAATCTGATCGATGTGGAGCAAAATTGGACCAAATCGAAGAAAAAAAAATTTGACAGACATCTCCCTGTTAAAAAAAATTCTATAATTAAAAATTTTTTTTTTCTAAAATTCAATTTTAAAACGTTCCGTCGGTGCTATTCGATATTAATACAACAACCGGAAGTCAATCTGATCGATGAGAAGCAAAATTGGACCAAATCGAAGACAAAAAAATGACAAACATCTCCCTGTTAAAAAAAATTCTATAATTAAAAATTTTTCTTTTCTAAAATTCAATTTTAAAACGTTCCGTCGGTGCTATTCGATCCTAATACAACAACCGGAAGTCAATCTGATCGATGAGAAGCAAAATTGGACCAAATCGAAGAAAAAAAAATTTGACAAACATCTCCCTGTTAAAAAAAATTCTACAATTAAAAATTTTTTTTTTCTAAAATTCAATTTTAAAACGTTCCGTCGGTGCTATTCGATCTTAATACAACAACCGGAAGTCAATCTGATCGATGTGGAGCAAAATTGGACCGAATCGAAGAAAAAAAATGTGACAAACATCTCCCTGTTAACAAAATTCTATTATTAATTTTTTTTTCTAAACTTCAATTTTAAAACGTTCCATCGGTGCTATTCGATCTTAATACAACAACCGGAAGTCAATCTGATCGATGTGGAGCAAAATTGGACCAAATCGAAGAAAAAAAAATTGACAAACATCTCCCTGTTAAAAAAAATTCTATAATTAAATTTTTTTTTTCTATAATTCAATTTTAAAACGTTCCGTCGGTGCTATTCGATCTTAATACAACAACCGGAAGTCAATCTGATCGATGTGGAGCAAAATTGGACCAAATCGAAGAAAAAAAATGTGACAAATCTCCCTGTTAACAAAATTCTATTATTAATTTTTTTTTCTAAACTTCAATTTTAAAACGTTCCATCGGTGCTATTCGATCTTAATACAACAACCGGAAGTCAATCTGATCGATGTGGAGCAAAATTGGACCAAATCGAAGAAAAAAAATGTGACAAACATCTCCCTGTTAACAAAATTCTATTATTATTTTTTTTTTCTAAACTTCAATTTTAAAACGTTCCATCGGTGCTATTCGATCTTAATACAGCAACCGGAAGTCAATCTGATCGATGTGGAGCAAAATTGGACCGAATCGAAGAAAAAAAATGTGACAAACATCTCCCTGTTAAAAAAATTCTATAATTAAAATTCTTTTTTTCGTAAAATACAGTTTTAAAACGTTCCGTCGGTGCTTTCGATCTTAATACAGCAACCAGAAGTCAATCTGATCGATGTGGAGCAAAATTGGACCGAATCGAAGAAAAAAATGTGACAAACATCTCCCTGTTAACAAAATTCTATTATTATTTTTTTTTCTAAACTTCAATTTTAAAACGTTCCATCGGTGCTATTCGATCTTAATACAACAACCGGAAGTCAATCTGATCGATGTGGAGCAAAATTGGACCGAATCGAAGAAAACAAATGTGACAAACATCTATTAACAAAATTCTAGTTAACAAAATTCTATTATTAATTTTTTTTTCTAAACTTCCATTTTAAAACGTTCCATCGGTGCTATTCGATCTTAATACAACAACCGGAAGTCAATCTGATCGATGAGAAGCAAAATTGGACCAAATCGAAGAAAAAAAAATGACAAACATCTCCCTGTTAAAAAAAATTCTACAATTAAAATTTTTTTTTTTCTAAAATTCAATTTTAAAACGTTCCGTCGGTGCTATTCGATCTTAATACAACAACCGGAAGTCAATCTGATCGATGTGGAGCAAAATTGGACCGAATCGAAGAAAACAAATGTGACAAACATCTATTAACAAAATTCTACAATTATTAATTTTTTTTTTCTAAACTTCCATTTTAAAACGTTCCATCGGTGCTATTCGATCTTAATACAACAACCGGAAGTCAATCTGATCGATGAGAAGCAAAATTGGACCAAATCGAAGAAAAAAAAAATGACAAACCCTGTTAAAAATCCCTGTTGAAAAAAATTCTATAATTAAAAATTTTTTTTTTCTAAAATTCAATTTTAAAACGTTCCGTCGGTGCTATTCGATCTTAATACAACAACCGGAAGTCAATCTGATCGATGTGGAGCAAAATTGGACCGAATCGAAGAAAACAAATGTGACAAACATCTCCCTGTTAACAAAATTCTATTATTAATTATTTTTTCTAAACTTCAATTTTAAAACGTTCCATCGGTGCTATTCGATCTTAATACAACAACCGGGAAGTCAATCTGATCGATGTGGAGGAAAATTGGACCAAATCGAAGAAAAAAAATTTGACAGACATCTCCCTGTTAAAAAAATTCTATAATTAAAAATTTTTTTTTCTAAAATTCAATTTTAAAACGTTCCGTCGGTGCTATTCGATCTTAGTACAACAACCGGAAGTCAATCTGATCGATGAGAAGCAAAAGTGGACCAAATCGAAGAAAAAAAAATTGACAAACCTGTTAAAAAAATTCTATAATTAAAAAAAATTTTTTTTCATAAAATTCAATTTTAAAACGTTCGATCGGTGCTATTCGATCTTAATACAACAACCGGAACTCAATCTGATCGACGTGGAGCAAAATTGGACCGAATCGAAGAAAACAAATGTGACAAACATCTCCCTGTTAACAAAATTCTATTATTAATTTTTTTCTAAACTTCAATTTTAAAACGTTCCATCGGTGCTATTCGATCTTAATACAACAACCGGGAAGTCAATCTGATCGATGTGGAGCAAAATTGGACCAAATCGAAGAAAAAAAAATTTGACAGACATCTCCCTGTTAAAAAAAATTCTATAATTAAAAATTTTTTTTTTTCTAAAATTCAATTTTAAAACGTTCCGTCGGTGCTATTCGATATTAATACAACAACCGGAAGTCAATCTGATCGATGAGAAGCAAAATTGGACCAAATCGAAGAAAAAAAAATGACAAACATCTCCCTGTTAAAAAAAATTCTATAATTAAAAATTTTTCTTTTCTAAAATTCAATTTTAAAACGTTCCGTCGGTGCTATTCGATCCTAATACAACAACCGGAAGTCAATCTGATCGATGAGAAGCAAAATTGGACCAAATCGAAGAAAAAAAAATTTGACAAACATCTCCCTGTTAAAAAAAATTCTACAATTAAAAATTTTTTTTTTCTAAAATTCAATTTTAAAACGTTCCGTCGGTGCTATTCGATCTTAATACAACAACCGGAAGTCAATCTGATCGATGTGGAGCAAAATTGGACCGAATCGAAGAAAAAAAATGTGACAAACATCTCCCTGTTAACAAAATTCTATTATTAATTTTTTTTTCTAAACTTCAATTTTAAAACGTTCCATCGGTGCTATTCGATCTTAATACAACAACCGGAAGTCAATCTGATCGATGTGGAGCAAAATTGGACCAAATCGAAGAAAAAAAAATTGACAAACATCTCCCTGTTAAAAAAAATTCTATAATTAAATTTTTTTTTTCTATAATTCAATTTTAAAACGTTCCGTCGGTGCTATTCGATCTTAATACAACAACCGGAAGTCAATCTGATCGATGTGGAGCAAAATTGGACCAAATCGAAGAAAAAAAATGTGACAAATCTCCCTGTTAACAAAATTCTATTATTAATTTTTTTTTCTAAACTTCAATTTTAAAACGTTCCATCGGTGCTATTCGATCTTAATACAACAACCGGAAGTCAATCTGATCGATGTGGAGCAAAATTGGACCAAATCGAAGAAAAAAAATGTGACAAACATCTCCCTGTTAACAAAATTCTATTATTATTTTTTTTTTCTAAACTTCAATTTTAAAACGTTCCATCGGTGCTATTCGATCTTAATACAGCAACCGGAAGTCAATCTGATCGATGTGGAGCAAAATTGGACCGAATCGAAGAAAAAAAATGTGACAAACATCTCCCTGTTAAAAAAATTCTATAATTAAAATTTTTTTTTTCGTAAAATACAGTTTTAAAACGTTCCGTCGGTGCTTTCGATCTTAATACAGCAACCAGAAGTCAATCTGATCGATGTGGAGCAAAATTGGACCGAATCGAAGAAAAAAATGTGACAAACATCTCCCTGTTAACAAAATTCTATTATTATTTTTTTTTCTAAACTTCTATTTTAAAACGTTCCATCGGTGCTATTCGATCTTAATACAACAACCGGAAGTCAATCTGATCGATGTGGAGCAAAATTGGACCGAATCGAAGAAAAAAATGTGACAAACATCTCCCTGTTAACAAAATTCTATTATTAATTTTTTTTTTCTAAACTTCAATTTTAAAACGTTCCATCGGTGCTATTCGATCTTAATACAACAACCGGAAGTCAATCTGATCGATGTGGAGCAAAATTGGACCAAATCGAAGAAAAAAAAATGTGACAAACATCTCCCTGTTAACAAAATTCTATTATTAATTTTTTTTTCTAAACTTCAATTTTAATACGTTCCATCGGTGCTATTCGATCTTAATACAACAACCGGAAGTCAATCTGATCGATGTGGAGCAAAATTGGACCAAATCGAAGAAAAAAAATGTGACAAACATCTCCCTGTTAACAAAATTCTATTATTAATTTTTTTTTTCTAAACTTTAATTTTAAAACGTTCCATCGGTGCTATTCGATCTTAATACAACAACCGGAAGTCAATCTGATCGATGTGGAGCAAAATTGGACCAAATCGAAGAAAAAAAAATGTGACAAACATCTCCCTGTTAACAAAATTCTATTATTAATTTTTTTTTCTAAACTTCAATTTTAATACGTTCCATCGGTGCTATTCGATCTTAATACAACAACCGGAAGTCAATCTGATCGATGTGGAGCAAAATTGGACCAAATCGAAGAAAAAAAAATGTGACAAACATCTCCCTGTTAACAAAATTCTATTATTAATTTTTTTTTTCTAAACTTCAATTTTAAAACGTTCCATCGGTTCTATTCGATCTTAATACAACGACCGGAAGTCAATCTGATCGATGTGGAGCAAAATTGGACCAAATCGAAGAAAAAAAAATGTGACAAACATCTCCCTGTTAACAAAATTCTATTATTAATTTTTTTTTCTAAACTTCAATTTTAATACGTTCCATCGGTGCTATTCGATCTTAATACAACAACCGGAAGTCAATCTGATCGATGTGGAGCAAAATTGGACCAAATCGAAGAAAAAAAAATGTGACAAACATCTCCCTGTTAACAAAATTCTATTATTATTTTTTTTTTCTAAACTTCTATTTTAAAACGTTCCATCGGTGCTATTCGATCTTAATACAACAACCGGAAGTCAATCTGATCGATGTGGAGCAAAATTGGACCGAATCGAAGAAAAAAATGTGACAAACATCTCCGTTAACAAAATTCTATTATTCTTTTTTTTTCTAAACTTCAATTTTAAAACGTTCCATCGGTGCTATTCGATCTTAATACAGCAACCGGAAGTCAATCTGATCGATGTGAAGCAAAATTGGACCAAATCGAAGAAAAAAAAAATTTGACAAACATCTCCCTGTTAAAAAAAATTCTATAATTAAAATTTTTTTTTTCTAAAATTCAATTTTAAAACGTTCCGTCGGAGCTATTCGATCTTAATACAACAACCGAGGAAGTCAATCTGATCGATGTGGAGCAAAATTGGACCGAATCGAAGAAAAAAAATGTGACAAACATCTCCCTGTTAAAAAAATTCTATAATTTAAAAAAAATAATTTCATAAAATTCAGTTTTAAAACGTTCCGTCGGTGCTATTCGATCTTAATACAACAACCGGAAGTCAATCTGATCGATGTGGAGCAAAATTGGACCAAATCGAAGAAAAAAAAAATTTGACAAACATCTCCCTGTAAAAAGAATTCTATAATTAAAAAATTTTTTTTTCTAAAATTCAATTTTAAAACGTTCCGTCGGTGCTATTCGATCTTAATACAACAACCGGAAGTCAATCTGATCGATGTGGAGCAAAATTGGACCGAATCGAAGAAAACAAATGTGACAAACATCTCCCTGTTAACAAAATTCTATTATTAATTTTTTTTTCTAAACTTCAATTTTAAAACGTTCCATCGGTGCTATTCGATCTTAATACAACAACCGGGAAGTCAATCTGATCGATGTGGAGCAAAATTGGACCAAATCGAAGAAAAAAAAATTTGACAGACATCTCCCTGTTAAAAAAATTCTATAATTAAAAATTTTTTTTTCTAAAATTCAATTTTAAAACGTTCCGTCGGTGCTATTCGATCTTAGTACAACAACCGGAAGTCAATCTGATCGATGAGAAGCAAAAGTGGACCAAATCGAAGAAAAAAAAATTGACAAACATCTCCCTGTTAAAAATATTCTATAATTAAAAAAAAAATTTTTTCATAAAATTCAATTTTAAAACGTTCCGTCGGTGCTATTCGATCTTAATACAACAACCGGAACTCAATCTGATCGACGTGGAGCAAAATTGGACCGAATCGAAGAAAAAAAAAAATTGACAGACATCTCCCTGTTAAAAAAATTCTATAATTAAAAAATTTTTTTTTTCTAAAATTCAATTTTAAAACGTTCCGTCGGTGCTATTCGATATTAATACAACAACCGGAAGTCAATCTGATCGATGAGAAGCAAAATTGGACCAAATCGAAGAAAAAAAAATGACAAACATCTCCCTGTTAAAAAAAATTCTATAATTAAATTTTTTTTTTCTATAATTCAATTTTAAAACGTTACGTCGGTGCTATTCGATCTTAATACAACAACCGGAAGTCAATCTGATCGATGTGGAGCAAAATTGGACCAAATCGAAGAAAAAAAATGTGACAAACATCTCCCTGTTAACAAAATTCTATTATTATTTTTTTTTTCTAAACTTCAATTTTAAAACCTTCCATCGGTGCTATTCGATCTTAATACAACAACCGGAAGTCAATCTGATCGATGTGGAGCAAAATTGGACCAAATCGAAGAAAAAAAAATGTGACAAACATCTCCCTGTTAACAAAATTCTATTTTTTTTTTTTCTAAACTTCAATTTTAAAACGTTCCATCGGTGCTATTCGATCTTAATACAGCAACCGGAAGTCAATCTGATCGATGTGGAGCAAAATTGGACCGAATCGAAGAAAAAAAATGTGACAAACATCTCCCTGTTAAAAAAATTCTATAATTAAAAATTTTTTTTTCGTAAAATACAGTTTTAAAACGTTCCGTCGGTGCTTTCGATCTTAATACAGCAACCAGAAGTCAATCTGATCGATGTGGAGCAAAATTGGACCGAATCGAAGAAAAAAATGTGACAAACATCTCCCTGTTAACAAAATTCTATTATTATTTTTTTTTCTAAACTTCTATTTTAAAACGTTCCATCGGTGCTATTCGATCTTAATACAACAACCGGAAGTCAATCTGATCGATGTGGAGCAAAATTGGACCGAATCGAAGAAAAAAATGTGACAAACATCTCCCTGTTAACAAAATTCTATTATTAATTTTTTTTTTCTAAACTTCAATTTTAAAACGTTCCATCGGTGCTATTCGATCTTAATACAACAACCGGAAGTCAATCTGATCGATGTGGAGCAAAATTGGACCAAATCGAAGAAAAAAAAATGTGACAAACATCTCCCTGTTAACAAAATTCTATTTTTTTTTTTTCTAAACTTCAATTTTAAAACGTTCCATCGGTGCTATTCGATCTTAATACAGCAACCGGAAGTCAATCTGATCGATGTGGAGCAAAATTGGACCGAATCGAAGAAAAAAAATGTGACAAACATCTCCCTGTTAAAAAAATTCTATAATTAAAAATTTTTTTTTCGTAAAATACAGTTTTAAAACGTTCCGTCGGTGCTTTCGATCTTAATACAGCAACCAGAAGTCAATCTGATCGATGTGGAGCAAAATTGGACCGAATCGAAGAAAAAAATGTGACAAACATCTCCCTGTTAACAAAATTCTATTATTATTTTTTTTTCTAAACTTCTATTTTAAAACGTTCCATCGGTGCTATTCGATCTTAATACAACAACCGGAAGTCAATCTGATCGATGTGGAGCAAAATTGGACCGAATCGAAGAAAAAAATGTGACAAACATCTCCCTGTTAACAAAATTCTATTATTAATTTTTTTTTTCTAAACTTCAATTTTAAAACGTTCCATCGGTGCTATTCGATCTTAATACAACAACCGGAAGTCAATCTGATCGATGTGGACCAAAATTGGACCAAATCGAAGAAAAAAAAATGTGACAAACATCTCCCTGTTAACAAAATTCTATTATTAATTTTTTTTTTCTAAACTTCAATTTTAAAACGTTCCATCGGTGCTATTCGATCTTAATACAACAACCGGAAGTCAATCTGATCGATGTGGAGCAAAATTGGACCAAATCGAAGAAAAAAAAAATGTGACAAACATCTCCCTGTTAACAAAATTCTATTATTAATTTTTTTTTCTAAACTTCAATTTTAATACGTTCCATCGGTGCTATTCGATCTTAATACAACAACCGGAAGTCAATCTGATCGATGTGGAGCAAAATTGGACCAAATCGAAAAAAAAAAAATGTGACAAACATCTCCCTGTTAACAAAATTCTATTATTATTTTTTTTTTCTAAACTTCTATTTTAAAACGTTCCATCGGTGCTATTCGATCTTAATACAACAACCGGAAGTCAATCTGATCGATGTGGAGCAAAATTGGACCGAATCGAAGAAAAAAAATGTGACAAACATCTCCCTGTTAACAAAATTCTATTATTATTTTTTTTTTTTCTAAACTTCAATTTTAAAACGTTCCATCGGTGCTATTCGATCTTAATACAGCAACCGGAAGTCAATCTGATCGATGAGAAGCAAAAGTGGACCAAATCGAAGAAAAAAAAATTGACAAACATCTCCCTGTTAAAAAAATTCTATAATTAAAAAAAATTTTTTTTCATAAAATTCAATTTTAAAACGTTCCGTCGGTGCTATTCGATCTTAATACAACAACCGGAACTCAATCTGATCGACGTGGAGCAAAATTGGACCGAATCGAAGAAAAAAAAAATTGACAGACATCTCCCTGTTAAAAAAATTCTATAATTAAAAATTTTTTTTTTTCTAAAATTCAATTTTAAAACGTTCCGTCGGTGCTATTCGATATTAATACAACAACCGGAAGTCAATCTGATCGATGAGAAGCAAAATTGGACCAAATCGAAGAAAAAAAAATGACAAACATCTCCCTGTTAAAAAAAATTCTATAATTAAAAATTTTTTTTTTCTAAAATTCAATTTTAAAACGTTCCGTCGGTGCTATTCGATCTTAATACAACAACCGGAAGTCAATCTGATCGATGTGGAGCAAAATTGGACCGAATCGAAGAAAACAAATGTGACAAACATCTATTAACAAAATTCTAGTTAACAAAATTCTATTATTAATTTTTTTTTTCTAAACTTCCATTTTAAAACGTTCCATCGGTGCTATTCGATCTTAATACAACAACCGGAAGTCAATCTGATCGATGAGAAGCAAAATTGGACCAAATCGAAGAAAAAAAAATGACAAACCCTGTTAAAAATCCCTGTTGAAAAAAATTCTATAATTAAAAATTTTTTTTTTCTAAAATTCAATTTTAAAACGTTCCGTCGGTGCTATTCGATCTTAATACAACAACCGGAAGTCAATCTGATCGATGTGGAGCAAAATTGGACCGAATCGAAGAAAAAAAATGTGACAAACATCTCCCTGTTAACAAAATTCTATTATTATTTTTTTTTCTAAACTTCAATTTTAAAACGTTCCATCGGTGCTATTCGATCTTAATACAACAACCGGAAGTCAATCTGATCGATGTGGAGCAAAATTGGACCGAATCGAAGAAAACAAATGTGACAAACATCTATTAACAAAATTCTAGTTAACAAAATTCGATTATTAATTTTTTTTTCTAAACTTCCATTTTAAAACGTTCCATCGGTGCTATTCGATCTTAATACAACAACCGGAAGTCAATCTGATCGATGAGAAGCAAAATTGGACCAAATCGAAGAAAAAAAAATGACAAACATCTCCCTGTTAAAAAAAATTCTACAATTAAAAATTTTTTTTTTCTAAAATTCAATTTTAAAACGTTCCGTCGGTGCTATTCGATCTTAATACAACAACCGGAAGTCAATCTGATCGATGTGGAGCAAAATTGGACCGAATCGAAGAAAAAAAATGTGACAAACATCTCCCTGTTAACAAAATTCTATTATTAATTTTTTTTTCTAAACTTCAATTTTAAAACGTTCCATCGGTGCTATTCGATCTTAATACAACAACCGGAAGTCAATCTGATCGATGTGGATCAAAATTTGACCAAATCGAAGAAAAAAAAATTTACAAACATCTCCGTTAAAAAAAATTCTATAATTAAAATTTTTTTTTCTATAATTCAATTTTAAAACGTTCCGTCGGTGCTATTCGATCTTAATACAACAACCGGAAGTCAATCTGATCGATGTGGAGCAAAATTGGACCAAATCGAAGAAAAAAAATGTGACAAACATCTCCCTGTTAACAAAATTCTATTATTAATTTTTTTTCTAAACTTCAATTTTAAAACGTTCCATCGGTGCTATTCGATCTTAATACAGCAACCGGAAGTCAATCTGATCGATGTGGAGCAAAATTGGACCGAATCGAAGAAAAAAATGTGACAAACATCTCCCTGTTAAAAAAATTCTATAATTAAAAATTTTTTTTTCGTAAAATACAGTTTTGAAACGTTCCGTCGGTGCTTTCGATCTTAATACAGCAACCAGAAGTCAATCTGATCGATGTGGAGCAAAATTGGACCGAATCGAAGAAAAAAATGTGACAAACATCTCCCTGTTAACAAAATTCTATTATTATTTTTTTCTAAACTTCTATTTTAAAACGTTCCATCGGTGCTATTCGATCTTAATACAACAACCGGAAGTCAATCTGATCGATGTGGAGCAAAATTGGACCGAATCGAAGAAAAAAATGTGACAAACATCTCCCTGTTAACAAAATTCTATTATTAATTTTTTTTTTCTAAACTTCAATTTTAAAACGTTCCATCGGTGCTATTCGATCTTAATACAACAACCGGAAGTCAATCTGATCGATGTGGAGCAAAATTGGACCAAATCGAAGAAAAAAAAATGTGACAAACATCTCCCTGTTAACAAAATTCTATTATTAATTTTTTTTTTCTAAACTTCAATTTTAAAACGTTCCATCGGTGCTATTCGATCTTAATACAACAACCGGAAGTCAATCTGATCGATGTGGAGCAAAATTGGACCAAATCGAAGAAAAAAAAATGTGACAAACATCTCCCTGTTAACAAAATTCTATTATTAATTTTTTTTTCTAAACTTCAATTTTAATACGTTCCATCGGTGCTATTCGATCTTAATACAACAACCGGAGGTCAATCTGATCGATGTGGAGCAAAATTGGACCAAATCGAAGAAAAAAAAATGTGACAAACATCTCCCTGTTAACAAAATTCTATTATTATTTTTTTTTATAAACTTCTATTTTAAAACGTTCCATCGGTGCTATTCGATCTTAATACAACAACCGGAAGTCAATCTGATCGATGTGGAGCAAAATTGGACCGAATCGAAAAAAAAAAATGTGACAAACATCTCCGTTAACAAAATTCTATTATTTTTTTTTTTTTCTAAACTTCAATTTTAAAACGTTCCATCGGTGCTATTCGATCTTAATACAGCAACCGGAAGTCAATCTGATCGATGTGAAGCAAAATTGGACCAAATCGAAGAAAAAAAAAATTTGACAAACATCTCCCTGTTAAAAAAAATTCTATAATTAAAATTTTTTTTTTTCTAAAATTCAATTTTAAAACGTTCCGTCGGAGCTATTCGATCTTAATACAACAACCGAGGAAGTCAATCTGATCGATGTGGAGCAAAATTGGACCGAATCGAAGAAAAAAAATGTGACAAACATCTCCCTGTTAAAAAAATTCAATAATTAAAAAAAAAAAAATCATAAAATTCAGTTTTAAAACGTTCCGTCGGTGCTATTCGATCTTAATACAACAACCGGAAGTCAATCTGATCGATGTGGAGCAAAATTGGACCAAATCGAAGAAAAAAAAATGTGACAAACATCTCCCTGTTAACAAAATTCTATTATTAATTTTTTTTTTCTAAACTTCCATTTTAAAACGTTCCATCGGTGCTATTCGATCCTAATACAACAACCGGAAGTCAATCTGATCGATGTGGAGCAAAATTGGACCAAATCGAAGAAAAAAAAAATTTGACAAACATCTCCCTGTAAAAAGAATTCTATAATTAAAAATTTTTTTTTCTAAAATTCAATTTTAAAACGTTCCGTCGGTGCTATTCGATCTTAATACAACAACCGGAAGTCAATCTGATCGATGTGGAGCAAAATTGGACCAAATCGAAGAAAAAAAAATTGACAAACATCTCCCTGTTAAAAAAAATTCTATAATTAAATTTTTTTTTTCTATAATTCAATTTTAAAACGTTCCGTCGGTGCTATTCGATCTTAATACAACAACCGGAAGTCAATCTGATCGATGTGGAGCAAAATTGGACCAAATCGAAGAAAAAAAATGTGACAAACATCTCCCTGTTAACAAAATTCTATTATTAATTTTTTTTTCTAAACTTCAATTTTAAAACGTTCCATCGGTGCTATTCGATCTTAATACAACAACCGGAAGTCAATCTGATCGATGTGGAGCAAAATTGGACCAAATCGAAGAAAAAAAAATGTGACAAACATCTCCCTGTTAACAAAATTCTATTATTATTTTTTTTTTTCTAAACTTCAATTTTAAAACGTTCCATCGGTGCTATTCGATCTTAATACAGCAACCGGAAGTCAATCTGATCGATGTGGAGCAAAATTGGACCGAATCGAAGAAAAAAATGTGACAAACATCTCCCTGTTAACAAAATTCTATTATTATTTTTTTTCTAAACTTCTATTTTAAAACGTTCCATCGGTGCTATTCGATCTTAATACAACAACCGGAAGTCAATCTGATCGATGTGGAGCAAAATTGGACCGAATCGAAGAAAAAAATGTGACAAACATCTCCCTGTTAACAAAATTCTATTATTAATTTTTTTTTTCTAAACTTCAATTTTAAAACGTTCCATCGGTGCTATTCGATCTTAATACAACAACCGGAAGTCAATCTCATCGATGTGGAGCAAAATTGGACCAAATCGAAGAAAAAAAAATGTGACAAACATCTCCCTGTTAACAAAATTCTATTATTAATTTTTTTTTCTAAACTTCAATTTTAATACGTTCCATCGGTGCTATTCGATCTTAATACAACAACCGGAAGTCAATCTGATCGATGTGGAGCAAAATTGGACCAAATCGAAGAAAAAAAAATGTGACAAACATCTCCCTGTTAACAAAATTCTATTATTAATTTTTTTTTCTAAACTTCAATTTTAAAACGTTCCATCGGTGCTATTCGATCTTAATACAACAACCGGAAGTCAATCTGATCGATGTGGAGCAAAATTGGACCAAATCGAAGAAAAAAAATGTGACAAACATCTCCCTGTTAACAAAATTCTATTATTAATTTTTTTTTCTAAACTTCAATTTTAATACGTTCCATCGGTGCTATTCGATCTTAATACAACAACCGGAAGTCAATCTGATCGATGTGGAGCAAAATTGGACCAAATCGAAGAAAAAAAAATGTGACAAACATCTCCCTGTTAACAAAATTCTATTATTAATTTTTTTTTTCTAAACTTCAATTTTAAAACGTTCCATCGGTGCTATTCGATCTTAATACAACAACCGGAAGTCAATCTGATCGATGTGGAGCAAAATTGGACCAAATCGAAGAAAAAAAAATGTGACAAACATCTCCCTGTTAACAAAATTCTATTATTAATTTTTTTTTCTAAACTTCAATTTTAATACGTTCCATCGGTGCTATTCGATCTTAATACAACAACCGGAAGTCAATCTGATCGATGTGGAGCAAAATTGGACCAAATCGAAGAAAAAAAAATGTGACAAACATCTCCCTGTTAACAAAATTCTATTATTATTTTTTTTTTCTAAACTTCTATTTTAAAACGTTCCATCGGTGCTATTCGATCTTAATACAACAACCGGAAGTCAATCTGATCGATGTGGAGCAAAATTGGACCGAATCGAAGAAAAAAAATGTGACAAACATCTCCGTTAACAAAATACTATTATTTTTTTTTTTTCTAAACTTCAATTTTAAAACGTTCCATCGGTGCTATTCGATCTTAATACAGCAACCGGAAGTCAATCTGATCGATGTGAAGCAAAATTGGACCAAATCGAAGAAAAAAAAATGTGACAAACATCTCCCTGTTAACAAAATTCTATTATTAATTTTTTTTTCTAAACTTCAATTTTAATACGTTCCATCGGTGCTATTCGATCTTAATACAACAACCGGAGGTCAATCTGATCGATGTGGAGCAAAATTGGACCAAATCGAAGAAAAAAAAATGTGACAAACATCTCCCTGTTAACAAAATTCTATTATTATTTTTTTTTATAAACTTCTATTTTAAAACGTTCCATCGGTGCTATTCGATCTTAATACAACAACCGGAAGTCAATCTGATCGATGTGGAGCAAAATTGGACCGAATCGAAAAAAAAAAATGTGACAAACATCTCCGTTAACAAAATTCTATTATTTTTTTTTTTTTCTAAACTTCAATTTTAAAACGTTCCATCGGTGCTATTCGATCTTAATACAGCAACCGGAAGTCAATCTGATCGATGTGAAGCAAAATTGGACCAAATCGAAGAAAAAAAAAATTTGACAAACATCTCCCTGTTAAAAAAAATTCTATAATTAAAATTTTTTTTTTTCTAAAATTCAATTTTAAAACGTTCCGTCGGAGCTATTCGATCTTAATACAACAACCGAGGAAGTCAATCTGATCGATGTGGAGCAAAATTGGACCGAATCGAAGAAAAAAAATGTGACAAACATCTCCCTGTTAAAAAAATTCAATAATTAAAAAAAAAAAAATCATAAAATTCAGTTTTAAAACGTTCCGTCGGTGCTATTCGATCTTAATACAACAACCGGAAGTCAATCTGATCGATGTGGAGCAAAATTGGACCAAATCGAAGAAAAAAAAATGTGACAAACATCTCCCTGTTAACAAAATTCTATTATTAATTTTTTTTTTCTAAACTTCCATTTTAAAACGTTCCATCGGTGCTATTCGATCCTAATACAACAACCGGAAGTCAATCTGATCGATGTGGAGCAAAATTGGACCAAATCGAAGAAAAAAAAAATTTGACAAACATCTCCCTGTAAAAAGAATTCTATAATTAAAAATTTTTTTTTTCTAAAATTCAATTTTAAAACGTTCCGTCGGTGCTATTCGATCTTAATACAACAACCGGAAGTCAATCTGATCGATGTGGAGCAAAATTGGACCAAATCGAAGAAAAAAAAATTGACAAACATCTCCCTGTTAAAAAAAATTCTATAATTAAATTTTTTTTTTCTATAATTCAATTTTAAAACGTTCCGTCGGTGCTATTCGATCTTAATACAACAACCGGAAGTCAATCTGATCGATGTGGAGCAAAATTGGACCAAATCGAAGAAAAAAAATGTGACAAACATCTCCCTGTTAACAAAATTCTATTATTAATTTTTTTTTCTAAACTTCAATTTTAAAACGTTCCATCGGTGCTATTCGATCTTAATACAACAACCGGAAGTCAATCTGATCGATGTGGAGCAAAATTGGACCAAATCGAAGAAAAAAAAATGTGACAAACATCTCCCTGTTAACAAAATTCTATTATTATTTTTTTTTTTCTAAACTTCAATTTTAAAACGTTCCATCGGTGCTATTCGATCTTAATACAGCAACCGGAAGTCAATCTGATCGATGTGGAGCAAAATTGGACCGAATCGAAGAAAAAAATGTGACAAACATCTCCCTGTTAACAAAATTCTATTATTATTTTTTTTCTAAACTTCTATTTTAAAACGTTCCATCGGTGCTATTCGATCTTAATACAACAACCGGAAGTCAATCTGATCGATGTGGAGCAAAATTGGACCGAATCGAAGAAAAAAATGTGACAAACATCTCCCTGTTAACAAAATTCTATTATTAATTTTTTTTTTCTAAACTTCAATTTTAAAACGTTCCATCGGTGCTATTCGATCTTAATACAACAACCGGAAGTCAATCTCATCGATGTGGAGCAAAATTGGACCAAATCGAAGAAAAAAAAATGTGACAAACATCTCCCTGTTAACAAAATTCTATTATTAATTTTTTTTTCTAAACTTCAATTTTAATACGTTCCATCGGTGCTATTCGATCTTAATACAACAACCGGAAGTCAATCTGATCGATGTGGAGCAAAATTGGACCAAATCGAAGAAAAAAAAATGTGACAAACATCTCCCTGTTAACAAAATTCTATTATTAATTTTTTTTTCTAAACTTCAATTTTAAAACGTTCCATCGGTGCTATTCGATCTTAATACAACAACCGGAAGTCAATCTGATCGATGTGGAGCAAAATTGGACCAAATCGAAGAAAAAAAAATGTGACAAACATCTCCCTGTTAACAAAATTCTATTATTAATTTTTTTTTCTAAACTTCAATTTTAATACGTTCCGTCGGTGCTATTCGATCTTAATACAACAACCGGAAGTCAATCTGATCGATGTGGAGCAAAATTGGACCAAATCGAAGAAAAAAAATGTGACAAACATCTCCCTGTTAACAAAATTCTATTATTAATTTTTTTTTCTAAACTTCAATTTTAAAACGTTCCATCGGTGCTATTCGATCTTAATACAACAACCGGAAGTCAATCTGATCGATGTGGAGCAAAATTGGACCAAATCGAAGAAAAAAAAATGTGACAAACATCTCCCTGTTAACAAAATTCTATTATTATTTTTTTTTTTCTAAACTTCAATTTTAAAACGTTCCATCGGTGCTATTCGATCTTAATACAGCAACCGGAAGTCAATCTGATCGATGTGGAGCAAAATTGGACCGAATCGAAGAAAAAAATGTGACAAACATCTCCCTGTTAACAAAATTCTATTATTATTTTTTTTCTAAACTTCTATTTTAAAACGTTCCATCGGTGCTATTCGATCTTAATACAACAACCGGAAGTCAATCTGATCGATGTGGAGCAAAATTGGACCGAATCGAAGAAAAAAATGTGACAAACATCTCCCTGTTAACAAAATTCTATTATTAATTTTTTTTTTCTAAACTTCAATTTTAAAACGTTCCATCGGTGCTATTCGATCTTAATACAACAACCGGAAGTCAATCTCATCGATGTGGAGCAAAATTGGACCAAATCGAAGAAAAAAAAATGTGACAAACATCTCCCTGTTAACAAAATTCTATTATTAATTTTTTTTTCTAAACTTCAATTTTAATACGTTCCATCGGTGCTATTCGATCTTAATACAACAACCGGAAGTCAATCTGATCGATGTGGAGCAAAATTGGACCAAATCGAAGAAAAAAAAATGTGACAAACATCTCCCTGTTAACAAAATTCTATTATTAATTTTTTTTTCTAAACTTCAATTTTAAAACGTTCCATCGGTGCTATTCGATCTTAATACAACAACCGGAAGTCAATCTGATCGATGTGGAGCAAAATTGGACCAAATCGAAGAAAAAAAAATGTGACAAACATCTCCCTGTTAACAAAATTCTATTATTAATTTTTTTTTCTAAACTTCAATTTTAATACGTTCCATCGGTGCTATTCGATCTTAATACAACAACCGGAAGTCAATCTGATCGATGTGGAGCAAAATTGGACCAAATCGAAGAAAAAAAAATGTGACAAACATCTCCCTGTTAACAAAATTCTATTATTAATTTTTTTTTTCTAAACTTCAATTTTAAAACGTTCCATCGGTGCTATTCGATCTTAATACAACAACCGGAAGTCAATCTGATCGATGTGGAGCAAAATTGGACCAAATCGAAGAAAAAAAAATGTGACAAACATCTCCCTGTTAACAAAATTCTATTATTAATTTTTTTTTCTAAACTTCAATTTTAAAACGTTCCATCGGTGCTATTCGATCTTAATACAGCAACCGGAAGTCAATCTGATCGATGTGAAGCAAAATTGGACCAAATCGAAGAAAAAAAAATGTGACAAACATCTCCCTGTTAACAAAATTCTATTATTAATTTTTTTTTCTAAACTTCAATTTTAATACGTTCCATCGGTGCTATTCGATCTTAATACAACAACCGGAGGTCAATCTGATCGATGTGGAGCAAAATTGGACCAAATCGAAGAAAAAAAAATGTGACAAACATCTCCCTGTTAACAAAATTCTATTATTATTTTTTTTTATAAACTTCTATTTTAAAACGTTCCATCGGTGCTATTCGATCTTAATACAACAACCGGAAGTCAATCTGATCGATGTGGAGCAAAATTGGACCGAATCGAAAAAAAAAAATGTGACAAACATCTCCGTTAACAAAATTCTATTATTTTTTTTTTTTTCTAAACTTCAATTTTAAAACGTTCCATCGGTGCTATTCGATCTTAATACAGCAACCGGAAGTCAATCTGATCGATGTGAAGCAAAATTGGACCAAATCGAAGAAAAAAAAAATTTGACAAACATCTCCCTGTTAAAAAAAATTCTATAATTAAAATTTTTTTTTTTCTAAAATTCAATTTTAAAACGTTCCGTCGGAGCTATTCGATCTTAATACAACAACCGAGGAAGTCAATCTGATCGATGTGGAGCAAAATTGGACCGAATCGAAGAAAAAAAATGTGACAAACATCTCCCTGTTAAAAAAATTCAATAATTAAAAAAAAAAAAATCATAAAATTCAGTTTTAAAACGTTCCGTCGGTGCTATTCGATCTTAATACAACAACCGGAAGTCAATCTGATCGATGTGGAGCAAAATTGGACCAAATCGAAGAAAAAAAAATGTGACAAACATCTCCCTGTTAACAAAATTCTATTATTAATTTTTTTTTTCTAAACTTCCATTTTAAAACGTTCCATCGGTGCTATTCGATCCTAATACAACAACCGGAAGTCAATCTGATCGATGTGGAGCAAAATTGGACCAAATCGAAGAAAAAAAAAATTTGACAAACATCTCCCTGTAAAAAGAATTCTATAATTAAAAATTTTTTTTTTCTAAAATTCAATTTTAAAACGTTCCGTCGGTGCTATTCGATCTTAATACAACAACCGGAAGTCAATCTGATCGATGTGGAGCAAAATTGGACCAAATCGAAGAAAAAAAAATTGACAAACATCTCCCTGTTAAAAAAAATTCTATAATTAAATTTTTTTTTTCTATAATTCAATTTTAAAACGTTCCGTCGGTGCTATTCGATCTTAATACAACAACCGGAAGTCAATCTGATCGATGTGGAGCAAAATTGGACCAAATCGAAGAAAAAAAATGTGACAAACATCTCCCTGTTAACAAAATTCTATTATTAATTTTTTTTTCTAAACTTCAATTTTAAAACGTTCCATCGGTGCTATTCGATCTTAATACAACAACCGGAAGTCAATCTGATCGATGTGGAGCAAAATTGGACCAAATCGAAGAAAAAAAAATGTGACAAACATCTCCCTGTTAACAAAATTCTATTATTATTTTTTTTTTTCTAAACTTCAATTTTAAAACGTTCCATCGGTGCTATTCGATCTTAATACAGCAACCGGAAGTCAATCTGATCGATGTGGAGCAAAATTGGACCGAATCGAAGAAAAAAATGTGACAAACATCTCCCTGTTAACAAAATTCTATTATTATTTTTTTTCTAAACTTCTATTTTAAAACGTTCCATCGGTGCTATTCGATCTTAATACAACAACCGGAAGTCAATCTGATCGATGTGGAGCAAAATTGGACCGAATCGAAGAAAAAAATGTGACAAACATCTCCCTGTTAACAAAATTCTATTATTAATTTTTTTTTTCTAAACTTCAATTTTAAAACGTTCCATCGGTGCTATTCGATCTTAATACAACAACCGGAAGTCAATCTCATCGATGTGGAGCAAAATTGGACCAAATCGAAGAAAAAAAAATGTGACAAACATCTCCCTGTTAACAAAATTCTATTATTAATTTTTTTTTCTAAACTTCAATTTTAATACGTTCCATCGGTGCTATTCGATCTTAATACAACAACCGGAAGTCAATCTGATCGATGTGGAGCAAAATTGGACCAAATCGAAGAAAAAAAAATGTGACAAACATCTCCCTGTTAACAAAATTCTATTATTAATTTTTTTTTCTAAACTTCAATTTTAAAACGTTCCATCGGTGCTATTCGATCTTAATACAACAACCGGAAGTCAATCTGATCGATGTGGAGCAAAATTGGACCAAATCGAAGAAAAAAAAATGTGACAAACATCTCCCTGTTAACAAAATTCTATTATTAATTTTTTTTTCTAAACTTCAATTTTAATACGTTCCATCGGTGCTATTCGATCTTAATACAACAACCGGAAGTCAATCTGATCGATGTGGAGCAAAATTGGACCAAATCGAAGAAAAAAAAATGTGACAAACATCTCCCTGTTAACAAAATTCTATTATTAATTTTTTTTTTCTAAACTTCAATTTTAAAACGTTCCATCGGTGCTATTCGATCTTAATACAACAACCGGAAGTCAATCTGATCGATGTGGAGCAAAATTGGACCAAATCGAAGAAAAAAAAATGTGACAAACATCTCCCTGTTAACAAAATTCTATTATTAATTTTTTTTTCTAAACTTCAATTTTAATACGTTCCATCGGTGCTATTCGATCTTAATACAACAACCGGAAGTCAATCTGATCGATGTGGAGCAAAATTGGACCAAATCGAAGAAAAAAAAATGTGACAAACATCTCCCTGTTAACAAAATTCTATTATTATTTTTTTTTTCTAAACTTCTATTTTAAAACGTTCCATCGGTGCTATTCGATCTTAATACAACAACCGGAAGTCAATCTGATCGATGTGGAGCAAAATTGGACCGAATCGAAGAAAAAAAATGTGACAAACATCTCCGTTAACAAAATACTATTATTTTTTTTTTTTCTAAACTTCAATTTTAAAACGTTCCATCGGTGCTATTCGATCTTAATACAGCAACCGGAAGTCAATCTGATCGATGTGAAGCAAAATTGGACCAAATCGAAGAAAAAAAAAATTTGACAAACATCTCCCTGTTAAAAAAAATTCTATAATTAAAATTTTTTTTTTTCTAAAATTCAATTTTAAAACGTTCCGTCGGAGCTATTCGATCTTAATACAACAACCGAGGAAGTCAATCTGATCGATGTGGAGCAAAATTGGACCGAATCGAAGAAAAAAAATGTGACAAACATCTCCCTGTTAAAAAAATTCTATAATTAAAAAAAAATAATTTCATAAAATTCAGTTTTAAAACGTTCCGTCGGTGCTATTCGATCTTAATACAACAACCGGAAGTCAATCTGATCGATGTGGAGCAAAATTGGACCAAATCGAAGAAAAAAAAAATTTGACAAACATCTCCCTGTAAAAAGAATTCTATAATTAAAAATTTTTTTTTTTCTAAAATTCAATTTTAAAACGTTCCGTCGGTGCTATTCGATCTTAATACAACAACCGGAAGTCAATCTGATCGATGTGGAGCAAAATTGGACCGAATCGAAGAAAACAAATGTGACAAACATCTCCCTGTTAACAAAATTCTATTATTAATTTTTTTTTCTAAACTTCAATTTTAAAACGTTCCATCGGTGCTATTCGATCTTAATACAACAACCGGGAAGTCAATCTGATCGATGTGGAGCAAAATTGGACCAAATCGAAGAAAAAAAAATTTGACAGACATCTCCCTGTTAAAAAAATTCTATAATTAAAAATTTTTTTTTCTAAAATTCAATTTTAAAACGTTCCGTCGGTGCTATTCGATCTTAGTACAACAACCGGAAGTCAATCTGATCGATGAGAAGCAAAAGTGGACCAAATCGAAGAAAAAAAAATTGACAAACATCTCCCTGTTAAAAATATTCTATAATTAAAAAAAAATTTTTTCATAAAATTCAATTTTAAAACGTTCCGTCGGTGCTATTCGATCTTAATACAACAACCGGAACTCAATCTGATCGACGTGGAGCAAAATTGGACCGAATCGAAGAAAAAAAAAAATTGACAGACATCTCCCTGTTAAAAAAATTCTATAATTAAAAAATTTTTTTTTTCTAAAATTCAATTTTAAAACGTTCCGTCGGTGCTATTCGATATTAATACAACAACCGGAAGTCAATCTGATCGATGAGAAGCAAAATTGGACCAAATCGAAGAAAAAAAAATGACAAACATCTCCCTGTTAAAAAAAATTCTATAATTAAATTTTTTTTTTCTATAATTCAATTTTAAAACGTTACGTCGGTGCTATTCGATCTTAATACAACAACCGGAAGTCAATCTGATCGATGTGGAGCAAAATTGGACCAAATCGAAGAAAAAAAATGTGACAAACATCTCCCTGTTAACAAAATTCTATTATTATTTTTTTTTCTAAACTTCAATTTTAAAACCTTCCATCGGTGCTATTCGATCTTAATACAACAACCGGAAGTCAATCTGATCGATGTGGAGCAAAATTGGACCAAATCGAAGAAAAAAAAATGTGACAAACATCTCCCTGTTAACAAAATTCTATTATTTTTTTTTTTTCTAAACTTCAATTTTAAAACGTTCCATCGGTGCTATTCGATCTTAATACAGCAACCGGAAGTCAATCTGATCGATGTGGAGCAAAATTGGACCGAATCGAAGAAAAAAAATGTGACAAACATCTCCCTGTTAAAAAAATTCTATAATTAAAAATTTTTTTTTCGTAAAATACAGTTTTAAAACGTTCCGTCGGTGCTTTCGATCTTAATACAGCAACCAGAAGTCAATCTGATCGATGTGGAGCAAAATTGGACCGAATCGAAGAAAAAAATGTGACAAACATCTCCCTGTTAACAAAATTCTATTATTATTTTTTTTTCTAAACTTCTATTTTAAAACGTTCCATCGGTGCTATTCGATCTTAATACAACAACCGGAAGTCAATCTGATCGATGTGGAGCAAAATTGGACCGAATCGAAGAAAAAAATGTGACAAACATCTCCCTGTTAACAAAATTCTATTATTAATTTTTTTTTTCTAAACTTCAATTTTAAAACGTTCCATCGGTGCTATTCGATCTTAATACAACAACCGGAAGTCAATCTGATCGATGTGGAGCAAAATTGGACCAAATCGAAAAAAAAAAAAATGTGACAAACATCTCCCTGTTAACAAAATTCTATTATTAATTTTTTTTTCTAAACTTCAATTTTAAAACGTTCCATCGGTGCTATTCGATCTTAATACAACAACCGGAAGTCAATCTGATCGATGTGGAGCAAAATTGGACCGAATCGAAGAAAAAAAATGTGACAAACATCTCCCTGTTAACAAAATTCTATTATTATTTTTTTTTTTTCTAAACTTCAATTTTAAAACGTTCCATCGGTGCTATTCGATCTTAATACAGCAACCGGAAGTCAATCTGATCGATGAGAAGCAAAAGTGGACCAAATCGAAGAAAAAAAAATTGACAAACATCTCCCTGTTAAAAAAATTCTATAATTAAAAAAAAAATTTTTTCATAAAATTCAATTTTAAAACGTTCCGTCGGTGCTATTCGATCTTAATACAACAACCGGAACTCAATCTGATCGACGTGGAGCAAAATTGGACCGAATCGAAGAAAAAAAAAATTGACAGACATCTCCCTGTTAAAAAAATTCTATAATTAAAAATTTTTTTTTTCTAAAATTCAATTTTAAAACGTTCCGTCGGTGCTATTCGATATTAATACAACAACCGGAAGTCAATCTGATCGATGAGAAGCAAAATTGGACCAAATCGAAGAAAAAAAATGTGACAAACATCTCCCTGTTAACAAAATTCTATTATTATTTTTTTTTCTAAACTTCAATTTTAAAACCTTCCATCGGTGCTATTCGATCTTAATACAACAACCGGAAGTCAATCTGATCGATGTGGAGCAAAATTGGACCAAATCGAAGAAAAAAAAATGTGACAAACATCTCCCTGTTAACAAAATTCTATTATTTTTTTTTTTCTAAACTTCAATTTTAAAACGTTCCATCGGTGCTATTCGATCTTAATACAGCAACCGGAAGTCAATCTGATCGATGTGGAGCAAAATTGGACCGAATCGAAGAAAAAAAATGTGACAAACATCTCCCTGTTAAAAAAATTCTATAATTAAAAATTTTTTTTTCGTAAAATACAGTTTTAAAACGTTCCGTCGGTGCTTTCGATCTTAATACAGCAACCAGAAGTCAATCTGATCGATGTGGAGCAAAATTGGACCGAATCGAAGAAAAAAATGTGACAAACATCTCCCTGTTAACAAAATTCTATTATTATTTTTTTTTCTAAACTTCTATTTTAAAACGTTCCATCGGTGCTATTCGATCTTAATACAACAACCGGAAGTCAATCTGATCGATGTGGAGCAAAATTGGACCGAATCGAAGAAAAAAATGTGACAAACATCTCCCTGTTAACAAAATTCTATTATTAATTTTTTTTTTCTAAACTTCAATTTTAAAACGTTCCATCGGTGCTATTCGATCTTAATACAACAACCGGAAGTCAATCTGATCGATGTGGAGCAAAATTGGACCAAATCGAAAAAAAAAAAAATGTGACAAACATCTCCCTGTTAACAAAATTCTATTATTAATTTTTTTTTTCTAAACTTCAATTTTAAAACGTTCCATCGGTGCTATTCGATCTTAATACAACAACCGGAAGTCAATCTGATCGATGTGGAGCAAAATTGGACCGAATCGAAGAAAAAAAATGTGACAAACATCTCCCTGTTAACAAAATTCTATTATTATTTTTTTTTTTTCTAAACTTCAATTTTAAAACGTTCCATCGGTGCTATTCGATCTTAATACAGCAACCGGAAGTCAATCTGATCGATGAGAAGCAAAAGTGGACCAAATCGAAGAAAAAAAAATTGACAAACATCTCCCTGTTAAAAAAATTCTATAATTAAAAAAAAATTTTTTTCATAAAATTCAATTTTAAAACGTTCCGTCGGTGCTATTCGATCTTAATACAACAACCGGAACTCAATCTGATCGACGTGGAGCAAAATTGGACCGAATCGAAGAAAAAAAAAATTGACAGACATCTCCCTGTTAAAAAAATTCTATAATTAAAAATTTTTTTTTTCTAAAATTCAATTTTAAAACGTTCCGTCGGTGCTATTCGATATTAATACAACAACCGGAAGTCAATCTGATCGATGAGAAGCAAAATTGGACCAAATCGAAGAAAAAAAAATGACAAACATCTCCCTGTTAAAAAAAATTCTATAATTAAAAATTTTTTTTTTCTAAAATTCAATTTTAAAACGTTCCGTCGGTGCTATTCGATCTTAATACAACAACCGGAAGTCAATCTGATCGATGTGGAGCAAAATTGGACCGAATCGAAGAAAACAAATGTGACAAACATCTATTAACAAAATTCTAGTTAACAAAATTCTATTATTAATTTTTTTTTTCTAAACTTCCATTTTAAAACGTTCCATCGGTGCTATTCGATCTTAATACGACAACCGGAAGTCAATCTGATCGATGAGAAGCAAAATTGGACCAAATCGAAGAAAAAAAAATGACAAACCCTGTTAAAAATCCCTGTTGAAAAAAATTCTATAATTAAAAATTTTTTTTTTCTAAAATTCAATTTTAAAACGTTCCGTCGGTGCTATTCGATCTTAATACAACAACCGGAAGTCAATCTGATCGATGTGGAGCAAAATTGGACCGAATCGAAGAAAAAAAATGTGACAAACATCTCCCTGTTAACAAAATTCTATTATTATTTTTTTTTCTAAACTTCAATTTTAAAACGTTCCATCGGTGCTATTCGATCTTAATACAACAACCGGAAGTCAATCTGATCGATGTGGAGCAAAATTGGACCGAATCGAAGAAAACAAATGTGACAAACATCTATTAACAAAATTCTAGTTAACAAAATTCGATTATTAATTTTTTTTTCTAAACTTCCATTTTAAAACGTTCCATCGGTGCTATTCGATCTTAATACAACAACCGGAAGTCAATCTGATCGATGAGAAGCAAAATTGGACCAAATCGAAGAAAAAAAAATGACAAACATCTCCCTGTTAAAAAAAATTCTACAATTAAAAATTTTTTTTTTCTAAAATTCAATTTTAAAACGTTCCGTCGGTGCTATTCGATCTTAATACAACAACCGGAAGTCAATCTGATCGATGTGGAGCAAAATTGGACCGAATCGAAGAAAAAAAATGTGACAAACATCTCCCTGTTAACAAAATTCTATTATTAATTTTTTTTTCTAAACTTCAATTTTAAAACGTTCCATCGGTGCTATTCGATCTTAATACAACAACCGGAAGTCAATCTGATCGATGTGGATCAAAATTGGACCAAATCGAAGAAAAAAAAATTTACAAACATCTCCCTGTTAAAAAAAATTCTATAATTAAAATTTTTTTTTCTATAATTCAATTTTAAAACGTTCCGTCGGTGCTATTCGATCTTAATACAACAACCGGAAGTCAATCTGATCGATGTGGAGCAAAATTGGACCAAATCGAAGAAAAAAAATGTGACAAACATCTCCCTGTTAACAAAATTCTATTATTATTTTTTTTTCTAAACTTCAATTTTAAAACGTTCCATCGGTGCTATTCGATCTTAATACAGCAACCGGAAGTCAATCTGATCGATGTGGAGCAAAATTGGACCGAATCGAAGAAAAAAATGTGACAAACATCTCCCTGTTAAAAAAATTCTATAATTAAAAATTTTTTTTTCGTAAAATACAGTTTTGAAACGTTCCGTCGGTGCTTTCGATCTTAATACAGCAACCAGAAGTCAATCTGATCGATGTGGAGCAAAATTGGACCGAATCGAAGAAAAAAATGTGACAAACATCTCCCTGTTAACAAAATTCTATTATTATTTTTTTTCTAAACTTCTATTTTAAAACGTTCCATCGGTGCTATTCGATCTTAATACAACAACCGGAAGTCAATCTGATCGATGTGGAGCAAAATTGGACCGAATCGAAGAAAAAAATGTGACAAACATCTCCCTGTTAACAAAATTCTATTATTAATTTTTTTTTTCTAAACTTCAATTTTAAAACGTTCCATCGGTGCTATTCGATCTTAATACAACAACCGGAAGTCAATCTGATCGATGTGGAGCAAAATTGGACCAAATCGAAGAAAAAAAAATGTGACAAACATCTCCCTGTTAACAAAATTCTATTATTAATTTTTTTTTTCTAAACTTCAATTTTAAAACGTTCCATCGGTGCTATTCGATCTTAATACAACAACCGGAAGTCAATCTGATCGATGTGGAGCAAAATTGGACCAAATCGAAGAAAAAAAAATGTGACAAACATCTCCCTGTTAACAAAATTCTATTATTAATTTTTTTTTCTAAACTTCAATTTTAATACGTTCCATCGGTGCTATTCGATCTTAATACAACAACCGGAGGTCAATCTGATCGATGTGGAGCAAAATTGGACCAAATCGAAGAAAAAAAAATGTGACAAACATCTCCCTGTTAACAAAATTCTATTATTATTTTTTTTTATAAACTTCTATTTTAAAACGTTCCATCGGTGCTATTCGATCTTAATACAACAACCGGAAGTCAATCTGATCGATGTGGAGCAAAATTGGACCGAATCGAAAAAAAAAAATGTGACAAACATCTCCGTTAACAAAATTCTATTATTTTTTTTTTTTTCTAAACTTCAATTTTAAAACGTTCCATCGGTGCTATTCGATCTTAATACAGCAACCGGAAGTCAATCTGATCGATGTGAAGCAAAATTGGACCAAATCGAAGAAAAAAAAAATTTGACAAACATCTCCCTGTTAAAAAAAATTCTATAATTAAAATTTTTTTTTTTCTAAAATTCAATTTTAAAACGTTCCGTCGGAGCTATTCGATCTTAATACAACAACCGAGGAAGTCAATCTGATCGATGTGGAGCAAAATTGGACCGAATCGAAGAAAAAAAATGTGACAAACATCTCCCTGTTAAAAAAATTCAATAATTAAAAAAAAAAAAATCATAAAATTCAGTTTTAAAACGTTCCGTCGGTGCTATTCGATCTTAATACAACAACCGGAAGTCAATCTGATCGATGTGGAGCAAAATTGGACCAAATCGAAGAAAAAAAAATGTGACAAACATCTCCCTGTTAACAAAATTCTATTATTAATTTTTTTTTTCTAAACTTCCATTTTAAAACGTTCCATCGGTGCTATTCGATCCTAATACAACAACCGGAAGTCAATCTGATCGATGTGGAGCAAAATTGGACCAAATCGAAGAAAAAAAAAATTTGACAAACATCTCCCTGTAAAAAGAATTCTATAATTAAAAATTTTTTTTTTCTAAAATTCAATTTTAAAACGTTCCGTCGGTGCTATTCGATCTTAATACAACAACCGGAAGTCAATCTGATCGATGTGGAGCAAAATTGGACCGAATCGAAGAAAACAAATGTGACAAACATCTCCCTGTTAACAAAATTCTATTATTAATTTTTTTTTTCTAAACTTCCATTTTAAAACGTTCCATCGGTGCTATTCGATCCTAATACAACAACCGGAAGTCAATCTGATCGATGTGGAGCAAAATTGGACCAAATCGAAGAAAAAAAAAATTTGACAAACATCTCCCTGTAAAAAGAATTCTATAATTAAAAATTTTTTTTTTCTAAAATTCAATTTTAAAACGTTCCGTCGGTGCTATTCGATCTTAATACAACAACCGGAAGTCAATCTGATCGATGTGGAGCAAAATTGGACCGAATCGAAGAAAACAAATGTGACAAACATCTCCCTGTTAACAAAATTCTATTATTAATTTTTTTTTCTAAACTTCAATTTTAAAACGTTCCATCGGTGCTATTCGATCTTAATACAACAACCGGAAGTCAATCTGATCGATGTGGAGCAAAATTGGACCAAATCGAAGAAAAAAAAATTGACAAACATCTCCCTGTTAAAAAAAATTCTATAATTAAATTTTTTTTTTCTATAATTCAATTTTAAAACGTTCCGTCGGTGCTATTCGATCTTAATACAACAACCGGAAGTCAATCTGATCGATGTGGAGCAAAATTGGACCAAATCGAAGAAAAAAAATGTGACAAACATCTCCCTGTTAACAAAATTCTATTATTAATTTTTTTTTCTAAACTTCAATTTTAAAACGTTCCATCGGTGCTATTCGATCTTAATACAACAACCGGAAGTCAATCTGATCGTTGTGGAGCAAAATTGGACCAAATCGAAGAAAAAAAAATGTGACAAACATCTCCCTGTTAACAAAATTCTATTATTATTTTTTTTTTCTAAACTTCAATTTTAAAACGTTCCATCGGTGCTATTCGATCTTAATACAGCAACCGGAAGTCAATCTGATCGATGTGGAGCAAAATTGGACCGAATCGAAGAAAAAAATGTGACAAACATCTCCCTGTTAACAAAATTCTATTATTATTTTTTTTTCTAAACTTCTATTTTAAAACGTTCCATCGGTGCTATTCGATCTTAATACAACAACCGGAAGTCAATCTGATCGATGTGGAGCAAAATTGGACCGAATCGAAGAAAAAAATGTGACAAACATCTCCCTGTTAACAAAATTCTATTATTAATTTTTTTTTCTAAACTTCAATTTTAAAACGTTCCATCGGTGCTATTCGATCTTAGTACAACAACCGGAAGTCAATCTGATCGATGAGAAGCAAAAGTGGACCAAATCGAAGAAAAAAAAATTGACAAACATCTCCCTGTTAAAAAAATTCTATAATTAAAAAAAAATTTTTTTCATAAAATTCAATTTTAAAACGTTCCGTCGGTGCTATTCGATCTTAATACAACAACCGGAACTCAATCTGATCGACGTGGAGCAAAATTGGACCGAATCGAAGAAAAAGAAAAATTGACAGACATCTCCCTGTTAAAAAAATTCTATAATTAAAAAATTTTTTTTTTCTAAAATTCAATTTTAAAACGTTCCGTCGGTGCTATTCGATATTAATACAACAACCGGAAGTCAATCTGATCGATGAGAAGCAAAATTGGACCAAATCGAAGAAAAAAAAATGACAAACATCTCCCTGTTAAAAAAAATTCTATAATTAAAATTTTTTTTTTCTAAAATTCAATTTTAAAACGTTCCGTCGGTGCTATTCGATCTTAATACAACAACCGGAAGTCAATCTGATCGATGTGGAGCAAAATTGGACCAAATCGAAGAAAAAAAATGTGACAAACATCTCCCTGTTAACAAAATTCTATTATTATTTTTTTTTCTAAACTTCAATTTTAAAACGTTCCATCGGTGCTATTCGATCTTAATACAACAACCGGAAGTCAATCTGATCGATGTGGAGCAAAATTGGACCGAATCGAAGAAAACAAATGTGACAAACATCTATTAACAAAATTCTAGTTAACAAAATTCTATTATTAATTTTTTTTCTAAACTTCCATTTTAAAACGTTCCATCGGTGCTATTCGATCTTAATACAACAACCGGAAGTCAATCTGATCGATGAGAAGCAAAATTGGACCAAATCGAAGAAAAAAAAATGACAAACATCTCCCTGTTAAAAAAAATTCTACAATTAAAATTTTTTTTTTTCTAAAATTCAATTTTAAAACGTTCCGTCGGTGCTATTTGATCTTAATACAACAACCGGAAGTCAATCTGATCGATGTGGAGCAAAATTGGACCGAATCGAAGAAAAAAAATGTGACAAACATCTCCCTGTTAACAAAATTCTATTATTAATTTTTTTTTCTAAACTTCAATTTTAAAACGTTCCATCGGTGCTATTCGATCTTAATACAACAACCGGAAGTCAATCTGATCGATGTGGAGCAAAATTGGACCAAATCGAAGAAAAAAAATGTGACAAACATCTCCCTGTTAACAAAATTCTATTATTAATTTTTTTTTCTAAACTTCAATTTTAATACGTTCCATCGGTGCTATTCGGTTTGTCAAATTTTTTTTTTCTTCGATTTGGTCCAATTTTGCTCCACATCGATCAGATTGACTTCCGGTTGCTGTATTAAGATCGAATAGCACCGATGGAACGTTTTAAAATTGAAGTTTAGAAAAAGAAAAATAATAGAATTTTGTTAACGGAGATGTTTGTCACAGTTTTTTTCTTCGATTCGGTCCAATTTTGCTCCACATCGATCAGATTGACTTCCGGTTGTTGTATTAAGATCGAATAGCACCGATGGAACGTTTTAAAATAGAAGTTTAGAAAAAAAAATAATAATAGAATTTTGTTAACAGGGAGATGTTTGTCACATTTTTTTTGATGAAACGTTTTAAAATTGAAGTTTAGAAAAAAAAATTAATAATAGAATTTTGTTAACAGGGAGATGTTTGTCACATTTTTTTCTTCGATTCGGTCCAATTTTGCTCCACATCGATCAGATTGACTTCTGGTTGCTGTATTAAGATCGAAAGCACCGACGGAACGTTTTAAACCTGTATTTTACGAAAAAAAATTTTTTAATTATAGAATTTTTTTAAAAGGGAGATGTTTGTCACATTTTTTTTCTTCGATTCGGTCCAATTTTGCTCCACATCGATCAGATTGACTTCCGGTTGCTGTATTAAGATCGAATAGCACCGATGGAACGTTTTAAAATTGAAGTTTAGAAAAAAAAAATAATAATAGAATTTTGTTAACAGGGAGATGTTTGTCAAATTTTTTTTTCTTCGATTTGGTCCAATTTTGATCCACATCGATCAGATTGACTTCCGGTTGTTGTATTAAGATCGAATAGCACCGATGGAACGTTTTAAAATTGAAGTTTAGAAAAAAAAATTAATAGAATTTTGTTAACAGGGAGATGTTTGTCACATTTTGTTTCTTCGATTCAGTCCAATTTTGCTCCACATCGATCAGATTGACTTCCGGTTGTTGTATTAAGATCGAATAGCACCGACGGAACGTTTTAAAATTGAATTTTAGAAAAAAAAAATTTTTAATTGTAGAATTTTTTTTAACAGGGAGATGTTTGTCATTTTTTTTTCTTCGATTTGGTCCAATTTTGCTTCTCATCGATCAGATTGACTTCCGGTTGTTGTATTAAGATCGAATAGCACCGATGGAACGTTTTAAAATGGAAGTTTAGAAAAAAAAATTAACAATAGAATTTTGTTAACTAGAATTTTGTTAATAGATGTTTGTCACATTTGTTTTCTTCGATTCGGTCCAATTTTGCTCCACATCGATCAGATTGACTTCCGGTTGTTGTATTAAGATCGAAAGCACCGACGGAACGTTTTAAAACTGAATTTTATGAAAAAAAAAATTTTAATTATAGAATTTTGTTAACAGGGAGATGTTTGTCACATTTTTTTCTTCGATTCGGTCCAATTTTGCTCCACATCGATCAGATTGACTTCCGGTTGTTGTATTAAGATCGAATAGCACCGACGGAACGTTTTAAAGTTGAATTTTAGAAAAAAAAAAATTTTATAGAATTTTTTTAACAGGGAGATGTTTGTCAATTTTTTTTCTTCGATTTGGTCCAATTTTGCTTCTCATCGATCAGATTGACTTCCGGTTGTTGTATTAAGATCGAATAGCACCGACGGAACGTTTTAAAATTGAATTTCATGAAAAAAAAATTTTTTTTAATTATAGAATTTTTTTAACTTGGAGATGTTTGTCACATTTTTTTCTTCTTCGATTTGGTCCAATTTTGCTCTACATCGATCAGATTGACTTCCGGTTGTTGTATTAAGATCGAATAGCACCGATGGAACGTTTTAAAATTGAAGTTTAGAAAAAAAAATTAATAATAGAATTTTGTTAACAGGGAGATGTCACATTTTTTTCTTCGATTCGGTCCAATTTTGCTCCACATCGATCAGATTGACTTCCGGTTGTTGTATTAAGATCGAATAGCACCGTTGGAACGTTTTAAAATTGAAGTTTAGAAAAAAAAATTGGACCAAATCGAAGAAAAAAAAAATGTGACAATCTCCCAGTTAAAAAAATTCTATAATTAAAAAAATTTTTTTCATAAAATTCAGTTTTAAAACGTTCCGTCGGTGCTTTCGATCTTAATACAACAACCGGAAGTCAATCTGATCGATGTGGAGCAAAATTGGACCGAATCGAAGAAAACAAATGTGACAAACATCTATTAACAAAATTCTAGTTAACAAAATTCTATTATTAATTTTTTTTTCTAAACTTCCATTTTAAAACGTTCCATCGGTGCTATTCGATCTTAATACAACAACCGGAAGTCAATCTGATCGATGAGAAGCAAAATTGGACCAAATCGAAGAAAAAAAAATGACAAACATCTCCCTGTTAAAAAAAATTCTACAATTACAAATTTTTTTTTTCTAAAATTCAATTTTAAAACGTTCCGTCGGTGCTATTCGATCTTAATACAACAACCGGAAGTCAATCTGATCGATGTGGAGCAAAATTGGACCGAATCGAAGAAAAAAAATGTGACAAACATCTCCCTGTTAACAAAATTCTATTACTAATTTTTTTTTCTAAACTTCAATTTTAAAACGTTCCATCGGTGCTATTCGATCTTAATACAACAACCGGAAGTCAATCTGATCGATGTGGAGCAAAATTGGACCAAATCGAAGAAAAAAAAATTGACAAACATCTCCCTGTTAAAAAAAATTCTATAATTAAAATTTTTTTTTCTATAATTCAAATTTAAAACGTTCCGTCGGTGCTATTCGATCTTAATACAACAACCGGAAGTCAATCTGATCGATGTGGAGCAAAATTGGACCAAATCGAAGAAAAAAAATGTGACAAACATCTCCCGGTTAACAAAATTCTATTATTAATTTTTTTTTCTAAACTTCAATTTTAAAACGTTCCATCGGTGATTCGATCCTAATACAACAACCGGAAGTCAATCTGATCGATGTGGAGCAAAATTGGACCAAATCGAAGAAAAAAAAATTTGACAGACATCTCCCTGTTAAAAAAATTCTATAATTAAAAATTTTTTTTTCTAAAATTCAATTTTAAAACGTTCCGTCGGTGCTATTCGATCTTAGTACAACAACCGGAAGTCAATCTGATCGATGAGAAGCAAAAGTGGACCAAATCGAAGAAAAAAAAATTGACAAACATCTCCCTGTTAAAAAAATTCTATAATTAAAAAAAAATTTTTTTCATAAAATTCAATTTTAAAACGTTCCGTCGGTGCTATTCGATCTTAATACAACAACCGGAACTCAATCTGATCGACGTGGAGCAAAATTGGACCGAATCGAAGAAAAAGAAAAATTGACAGACATCTCCCTGTTAAAAAAATTCTATAATTAAAAAATTTTTTTTTCTAAAATTCAATTTTAAAACGTTCCGTCGGTGCTATTCGATATTAATACAACAACCGGAAGTCAATCTGATCGATGAGAAGCAAAATTGGACCAAATCGAAGAAAAAAAAATGACAAACATCTCCCTGTTAAAAAAAATTCTATAATTAAAATTTTTTTTTTCTAAAATTCAATTTTAAAACGTTCCGTCGGTGCTATTCGATCTTAATACAACAACCGGAAGTCAATCTGATCGATGTGGAGCAAAATTGGACCGAATCGAAGAAAACAAATGTGACAAACATCTATTAACAAAATTCTAGTTAACAAAATTCTATTATTAATTTTTTTTTTCTAAACTTCCATTTTAGAACGTTCCATCGGTGCTATTCGATCTTAATACAACAACCGGAAGTCAATCTGATCGATGAGAAGCAAAATTGGACCAAATCGAAGAAAAAAAAATGACAAACCCTGTTAAAAATCCCTGTTGAAAAAAATTCTATAATTAAAAATTTTTTTTTTTTAAATTCAATTTTAAAACGTTCCGTCGGTGCTATTCGATCTTAATACAACAACCGGAAGTCAATCTGATCGATGTGGAGCAAAATTGGACCGAATCGAAGAAAAAAAATGTGACAAACATCTCCCTGTTAACAAAATTCTATTATTAATTTTTTTTTCTAAACTTCAATTTTAAAACGTTCCATCGGTGCTATTCGATCTTAATACAACAACCGGAAGTCAATCTGATCGATGTGGAGCAAAATTGGACCAAATCGAAGAAAAAAAAATTGACAAACATCTCCCTGTTAAAAAAATTCTATAATTAAATTTTTTTTTTCTATAATTCAATTTTAAAACGTTCCGTCGGTGCTATTCGATCTTAATACAACAACCGGAAGTCAATCTGATCGATGTGGAGCAAAATTGGACCAAATCGAAGAAAAAAAATGTGACAAATCTCCCTGTTAACAAAATTCTATTATTAATTTTTTTTTCTAAACTTCAATTTTAAAACGTTCCATCGGTGCTATTCGATCTTAATACAACAACCGGAAGTCAATCTGATCGATGTGGAGCAAAATTGGACCAAATCGAAGAAAAAAAATGTGACAAACATCTCCCTGTTAACAAAATTCTATTATTATTTTTTTTTTCTAAACTTCAATTTTAAAACGTTCCATCGGTGCTATTCGATCTTAATACAGCAACCGGAAGTCAATCTGATCGATGTGGAGCAAAATTGGACCGAATTGAAGAAAAAAAATGTGACAAACATCTCCCTGTTAAAAAAATTCTATAATTAAAAATTTTTTTTTCGTAAAATACAGTTTTAAAACGTTCCGTCGGTGCTTTCGATCTTAATACAGCAACCAGAAGTCAATCTGATCGATGTGGAGCAAAATTGGACCGAATCGAAGAAAAAAATGTGACAAACATCTCCCTGTTAACAAAATTCTATTATTATTTTTTTTTCTAAACTTCTATTTTAAAACGTTCCATCGGTGCTATTCGATCTTAATACAACAACCGGAAGTCAATCTGATCGATGTGGAGCAAAATTGGACCGAATCGAAGAAAAAAATGTGACAAACATCTCCCTGTTAACAAAATTCTATTATTAATTTTTTTTTACTAAACTTCAATTTTAAAACGTTCCATCGGTGCTATTCGATCTTAATACAACAACCGGAAGTCAATCTGATCGATGTGGAGCAAAATTGGACCAAATCGAAGAAAAAAAAATGTGACAAACATCCCTGTTAACAAAATTCTATTATTAATTTTTTTTTCTAAACTTCAATTTTAATACGTTCCATCGGTGCTATTCGATCTTAATACAACAACCGGAAGTCAATCTGATCGATGTGGAGCAAAATTGGACCAAATCGAAGAAAAAAAAATGTGACAAACATCTCCCTGTTAACAAAATTCTATTATTAATTTTTTTTTTCTAAACTTCAATTTTAAAACGTTCCATCGGTGCTATTCGATCTTAATACAACAACCGGAAGTCAATCTGATCGATGTGGAGCAAAATTGGACCAAATCGAAGAAAAAAAAATGTGACAAACATCTCCCTGTTAACAAAATTCTATTATTAATTTTTTTTTCTAAACTTCAATTTTAATACGTTCCATCGGTGCTATTCGATCTTAATACAACAACCGGAAGTCAATCTGATCGATGTGGAGCAAAATTGGACCAAATCGAAGAAAAAAAAATGTGACAAACATCTCCCTGTTAACAAAATTCTATTATTAATTTTTTTTTTCTAAACTTCAATTTTAAAACGTTCCATCGGTGCTATTCGATCTTAATACAACAACCGGAAGTCAATCTGATCGATGAGAAGCAAAATTGGACCAAATCGAAGAAAAAAAAATGACAAACCCTGTTAAAAATCCCTGTTGAAAAAAATTCTATAATTAAAAATTTTTTTTTTCTAAAATTCAATTTTAAAACGTTCCGTCGGTGCTATTCGATCTTAATACAACAACCGGAAGTCAATCTGATCGATGTGGAGCAAAATTGGACCGAATCGAAGAAAAAAATGTGACAAACATCTCCCTGTTAACAAAATTCTATTATTAATTTTTTTTTTCTAAACTTCAATTTTAAAACGTTCCATCGGTGCTATTCGATCTTAATACAACAACCGGAAGTCAATCTGATCGATGTGGACCAAAATTGGACCAAATCGAAGAAAAAAAAATGTGACAAACATCTCCCTGTTAACAAAATTCTATTATTATTTTTTTTTCTAAACTTCTATTTTAAAACGTTCCATCGGTGCTATTCGATCTTAATACAACAACCGGAAGTCAATCTGATCGATGTGGAGCAAAATTGGACCGAATCGAAGAAAAAAATGTGACAAACATCTCCCTGTTAACAAAATTCTATTATTATTTTTTTTTTTCTAAACTTCAATTTTAAAACGTTCCATCGGTGCTATTCGATCTTAATACAGCAACCGGAAGTCAATCTGATCGATGAGAAGCAAAAGTGGACCAAATCGAAGAAAAAAAAATTGACAAACATCTCCCTGTTAAAAAAATTCTATAATTAAAAAAAAATTTTTTTCATAAAATTCAATTTTAAAACGTTCCGTCGGTGCTATTCGATCTTAATACAACAACCGGAACTCAATCTGATCGACGTGGAGCAAAATTGGACCGAATCGAAGAAAAAAAAAATTGACAGACATCTCCCTGTTAAAAAAATTCTATAATTAAAAATTTTTTTTTTTCTAAAATTCAATTTTAAAACGTTCCGTCGGTGCTATTCGATATTAATACAACAACCGGAAGTCAATCTGAACGATGAGAAGCAAAATTGGACCAAATCGAAGAAAAAAAAATGACAAACATCTCCCTGTTAAAAAAAATTCTATAATTAAAAATTTTTTTTTTCTAAAATTCAATTTTAAAACGTTCCGTCGGTGCTATTCGATCTTAATACAACAACCGGAAGTCAATCTGATCGATGTGGAGCAAAATTGGACAGAATCGAAGAAAACAAATGTGACAAACATCTATTAACAAAATTCTAGTTAACAAAATTCTATTATTAATTTTTTTTTTCTAAACTTCCATTTTAAAACGTTCCATCGGTGCTATTCGATCTTAATACAACAACCGGAAGTCAATCTGATCGATGAGAAGCAAAATTGGACCAAATCGAAGAAAAAAAAATGACAAACCCTGTTAAAAATCCCTGTTGAAAAAAATTCTATAATTAAAAAATTTTTTTTTCTAAAATTCAATTTTAAAACGTTCCGTCGGTGCTATTCGATCTTAATACAACAACCGGAAGTCAATCTGATCGATGTGGAGCAAAATTGGACCGAATCGAAGAAAAAAAATGTGACAAACATCTCCCTGTTAACAAAATTCTATTATTATTTTTTTTTCTAAACTTCAATTTTAAAACGTTCCATCGGTGCTATTCGATCTTAATACAACAACCGGAAGTCAATCTGATCGATGTGGAGCAAAATTGGACCGAATCGAAGAAAACAAATGTGACAAACATCTATTAACAAAATTCTAGTTAACAAAATTCGATTATTAATTTTTTTTTCTAAACTTCCATTTTAAAACGTTCCATCGGTGCTATTCGATCTTAATACAACAACCGGAAGTCAATCTGATCGTTGAGAAGCAAAATTGGACCAAATCGAAGAAAAAAAAATTTGACAGACATCTCCCTGTTAAAAAAATTCTATAATTAAAAATTTTTTTTTCTAAAATTCAATTTTAAACCGTTCCGTCGGTGCTATTCGATCTTAGTACAACAACCGGAAGTCAATCTGATCGATGAGAAGCAAAAGTGGACCAAATCGAAGAAAAAAAAATTGACAAACATCTCCCTGTTAAAAAAATTCTATAATTAAAAAAAAATTTTTTTCATAAAATTCAATTTTAAAACGTTCCGTCGGTGCTATTCGATCTTAATACAACAACCGGAACTCAATCTGATCGACGTGGAGCAAAATTGGACCGAATCGAAGAAAAAGAAAAATTGACAGACATCTCCCTGTTAAAAAAATTCTATAATTAAAAAATTTTTTTTTTCTAAAATTCAATTTTAAAACGTTCCGTCGGTGCTATTCGATATTAATACAACAACCGGAAGTCAATCTGATCGATGAGAAGCAAAATTGGACCAAATCGAAGAAAAAAAAATGACAAACATCTCCCTGTTAAAAAAAATTCTATAATTAAAATTTTTTTTTTCTAAAATTCAATTTTAAAACGTTCCGTCGGTGCTATTCGATCTTAATACAACAACCGGAAGTCAATCTGATCGATGTGGAGCAAAATTGGACCAAATCGAAGAAAAAAAATGTGACAAACATCTCCCTGTTAACAAAATTCTATTATTATTTTTTTTTCTAAACTTCAATTTTAAAACGTTCCATCGGTGCTATTCGATCTTAATACAACAACCGGAAGTCAATCTGATCGATGTGGAGCAAAATTGGACCGAATCGAAGAAAACAAATGTGACAAACATCTATTAACAAAATTCTAGTTAACAAAATTCTATTATTAATTTTTTTTTCTAAACTTCCATTTTAAAACGTTCCATCGGTGCTATTCGATCTTAATACAACAACCGGAAGTCAATCTGATCGATGAGAAGCAAAATTGGACCAAATCGAAGAAAAAAAAATGACAAACATCTCCCTGTTAAAAAAAATTCTACAATTAAAATTTTTTTTTTTCTAAAATTCAATTTTAAAACGTTCCGTCGGTGCTATTCGGTTTGTCAAATTTTTTTTTTCTTCGATTTGGTCCAATTTTGCTCCACATCGATCAGATTGACTTCCGGTTGTTGTATTAAGATCGAATAGCACCGATGGAACGTATTAAAATTGAAGTTTAGAAAAAAAAATTAATAATAGAATTTTGTTAACAGGGAGATGTTTGTCACATTTTTTTTTCTTCGATTTGGTCCAATTTTGCTCCACATCGATCAGATTGACTTCCGGTTGTTGTATTAAGATCGAATAGCACCGATGGAACGTTTTAAAATTGAAGTTTAGAAAAAAAAAATTAATAATAGAATTTTGTTAACAGGGAGATGTTTGTCACATTTTTTTTTTCTTCGATTTGGTCCAATTTTGCTCCACATCGATCAGATTGACTTCCGGTTGTTGTATTAAGATCGAATAGCACCGATGGAACGTATTAAAATTGAAGTTTAGAAAAAAAAATTAATAATAGAATTTTGTTAACAGGGAGATGTCACATTTTTTTCTTCGATTCGGTCCAATTTTGCTCCACATCGATCAGATTGACTTCCGGTTGTTGTATTAAGATCGACAACCGGAAGTCAATCTGATCGATGTAGAGCAAAATTGGACCAAATCGAAGAAAAAAAAAATGTGACAAACATCTCCCTGTTAAAAAAATTCAATAATTAAAAAAAAAAATTTTTTCATAAAATTCAATTTAAATATTTTTAAACGTTCCGTCGGTGCTATTCGATCTTAATACAACAACCGGAAGTCAATCTGATCGATGTGGAGCAAAATTGGACCGAATCGAAGAAAAAAAATGTGACAAACATCTCCCTGTTAAAAAAAAATCTACAATTAAAAATTTTTTTTTTCTAAAATTCAATTTTAAAACGTTCCGTCGGTGCTATTCGATCTTAATACAACAACCGGAAGTCAATCTGATCGATGTGGAGCAAAATTGGACCGAATCGAAGAAAAAAAATGTGACAAACATCTCCCTGTTAACAAAATTCTTTAATTAAATTTTTTTTTCTAAACTTCAATTTTAAAACGTTCCGTCGGTGCTATTCGATCTTAATACAGCAACCGGAAGTCAATCTGATCGATGTGGAGCAAAATTGGACCGAATCGAAGAAAAAAAATGTGACAAACATCTCCCTGTTAAAAAAATTCTATAATTAAAAATTTTTTTTTTCGTAAAATACAGTTTTAAAACGTTCCGTCGGTGCTTTCGATCTTAATACAGCAACCAGAAGTCAATCTGATCGATGTGGAGCAAAATTGGACCGAATCGAAGAAAAAAATGTGACAAACATCTCCCTGTTAACAAAATTCTATTATTATTTTTTTTTCTAAACTTCTATTTTAAAACGTTCAATCGGTGCTATTCGATCTTAATACAACAACCGGAAGTCAATCTGATCGATGTGGAGCAAAATTGGACCGAATCGAAGAAAAAAAATGTGACAAACATCTCCGTTAACAAAATTCTATTATTTTTTTTTCTAAACTTCAATTTTAAAACGTTCCGTCGGTGCTATTCGATCTTAATACAGCAACCGGAAGTCAATCTGATCGATGTGGAGCAAAATTGGACCGAATCGAAGAAAAAAAATGTGACAAACATCTCCCTGTTAAAAAAATTCTATAATTAAAAATTTTTTTTTTCGTAAAATACAGTTTTAAAACGTTCCGTCGGTGCTTTCGATCTTAATACAGCAACCAGAAGTCAATCTGATCGATGTGGAGCAAAATTGGACCGAATCGAAGAAAAAAATGTGACAAACATCTCCCTGTTAACAAAATTCTATTATTATTTTTTTTTCTAAACTTCTATTTTAAAACGTTCCATCGGTGCTATTCGATCTTAATACAACAACCGGAAGTCAATCTGATCGATGTGGAGCAAAATTGGACCGAATCGAAGAAAAAAAATGTGACAAACATCTCCGTTAACAAAATTCTATTATTTTTTTTTCTAAACTTCAATTTTAAAACGTTCCATCGGTGCTATTCGATCTTAATACAGCAACCGGAAGTCAATCTGATCGATGTGGAGCAAAATTGGACCAAATCGAAGAAAAAAAAAATTTGACAAACATCCCCCTGTTAAAAAAAATTCTATAATTAAAATTTTTTTTTTCTAAAATTCAATTTTAAAACGTTCCGTCGGAGCTATTCGATCTTAATACAACAACCGAGGAAGTCAATCTGATCGATATGGAGCAAAATTGGACCGAATCGAAGAAAAAAAATGTGACAAACATCTCCCTGTTAAAAAAATTCTATAATTAAAAAAAAAAAATTTCATAAAATTCAGTTTTAAAACGTTCCGTCGGTGCTATTCGATCTTAATACAACAACCGGAAGTCAATCTGATCGATGAGAAGCAAAATTGGACCAAATCGAAGAAAAAAAAATGACAAACATCTCCCTGTTAAAAAGAATTCTATAATTAAAATTTTTTTTTTTTCTAAAATTCAATTTTAAAACGTTCCGTCGGTGCTATTCGATCTTAATACAACAACCGGAAGTCAATCTGATCGATGTGGAGCAAAATTGGACCAAATCGAAGAAAAAAAAAATTTGACAAACATCTCCCTGTAAAAAGAATTCTATAATTAAAAATTTTTTTTTCTAAAATTCAATTTTAAAACGTTCCGTCGGTGCTATTCGATCTTAATACAACAACCGGAAGTCAATCTGATCGATGTGGAGCAAAATTGGACCGAATCGAAGAAAACAAATGTGACAAACATCTCCCTGTTAACAAAATTCTATTATTAATTTTTTTTTCTAAACTTCAATTTTAAAACGTTCCATCGGTGCTATTCGATCTTAATACAACAACCGGGAAGTCAATCTGATCGATGTGGAGCAAAATTGGACCAAATCGAAGAAAAAAAAAATTGACAAACATCTCCCTGTTAAAAAAATTCTATAATTAAAAAAAAAAAATTTTCATAAAATTCAATTTTAAAACGTTCCGTCGGTGCTATTCGATCTTAATACAACAACCGGAACTCAATCTGATCGACGTGGAGCAAAATTGGACCGAATCGAAGAAAAAAAAAATTGACAGACATCTCCCTGTTAAAAAAATTCTATAATTAAAAAATTTTTTTTTTCTAAAATTCAATTTTAAAACGTTCCGTCGGTGCTATTCGATATTAATACAACAACCGGAAGTCAATCTGATCGATGAGAAGCAAAATTGGACCAAATCGAAGAAAAAAAAATGACAAACATCTCCCTGTTAAAAAAAATTCTATAATTAAAAATTTTTTTTTTCTAAAATTCAATTTTAAAACGTTCCGTCGGTGCTATTCGATCTTAATACAACAACCGGAAGTCAATCTGATCGATGTGGAGCAAAATTGGACCGAATCGAAGAAAACAAATGTGACAAACATCTCCCTGTTAACAAAATTCTATTATTAATTTTTTTTTCTAGACTTCAATTTTAAAACGTTCCATCGGTGCTATTCGATCTTAATACAACAACCGGAAGTCAATCTGATCGATGTAGAGCAAAATTGGACCAAATCGAAGAAGAAAAAAATGTGACGAACATCTCCCAGTTAAAAAAATTCTATAATAAAAAAAAAAATTTTTTTCATGAAATTCAATTTTAAAACGTTCCGTCGGTGCTATTCGATCTTAATACAACAACCAGAAGTCAATCTGATCGATGTAGAGCAAAATTGGACCAAATCGAAGAAAAAAAAATGTGACAAACATCTCCCAGTTAAAAAAATTCTATAATTAAAAAAAAAATTTTTTTTCATGAAATTCAATTTTAAAATGTTCCGTCGGTGCTATTCGATCTTAATACAACAACCGGAAGTCAATCTGATCGATGAGAAGCAAAATTGGACCAAATCGAAGAAAAAAAAATTGACAAACATCTCCCTGTTAAAAAAAATTCTATAAAATTTTTTTTTTTTCTAAAATTCAACTTTAAAGCGTTCGGTCGGTGCTATTCGATCTTAATACAACAACCGGAAGTCAATCTGATCGATGTGGAGCAAAATTGGACCGAATCGAAGAAAAAAAATCTGATGTGGCCAGGCACATGACTTTATCATACAAGTTATAAAATTAATAGTTTAGCTGGATGAGAATCTGTTTGATTGAGATAAATCGTGTTTTTGTATTGCTTTTAGAGAAATACGTAGATATTAAAAAAATCAAAAATGGTTATATTTCTCTATAGGAAATGTTAGGTTGATACCACTTCTACGAAACGTCAAGTTTGAAAAGCTAATTCAAATTCTGACAGATTTATATTCGTTCATGACACTGTATATGTTACATCCGTACCAACATACTAAAATATAACTACACTCATCGCTATACATTATTTACAATTTTCTCAATTTATTGTTTTTACAATTAGATATAACAACGGGTTGATATTTCTTATCAACAAACAATCAAATTGGTGATCTTATTTTATTTGAAATTTGCATTTTGTAATTTGCCGCACTAGAGCGGCAACGTTCCATAGCGGTTCTCCAACCTCTGATGAAATCAGCTGTTTTCGAGTGTGACAGCACAAAAAAATATTTGTCAAAATCCTGGCTACTATGTAATTTCATATCAATGCAGATGCGACCGATCTCGATCAAATAGAATTTGCTCTTGAAGCTAAACTATTAATTTTACCAAAAAATTTCATAGGCATAAATTATTCAAAATTTCCTCTACTTTAATTTATTAATTAACTATTTTGTCGAAATTACAGAAATGGCGGCTCATTTCCAAAATCCTTCAAAGAGGCTTAGAATAAACTAAAAAGCTAAACTATTAATTTTACCAAAAAATGTCATTGGCATATATTATTCAGAATTTCCGCTACTTTAATTTTATTATTTAACTATTTTGACGAAATTAGAGAAATGGCGGCTCATTTGCAAAATCCTTGAAAAATGCTTAGAATAAACTACCAGTTCCTTTGGACCGTTGTGAACCAAAAGCTTTTCAGCTCTAAGTTAGGTCATGAAACTTCTAAATATGAAGTTTCGTCCCGATACCTTCAGTAGTTTCTCCGGAATCGTCGCCACAAAAATCATTTACACACATACACACACACACACACACACACAGACATTTTTTTGCACCTTGGTCAAAAATGTTCAGGGGACCCAAAAAGACCTATTTCCGCTAAAATCCCAATTTTTTTTTTCGGCACGATTACAATACTTTACATACTGCGTATGATAAAGTAAATATGTGACAAACATCTCCCTGTTAACAAAATTCTATTATTATTTTTTTTTCTAAACTTCAATTTTAAAACGTTCCATCGGTGCTATTCGATCTTAATACAACAACCGGAAGTCAATCTGATCGATGTGGAGCAAAATTGGACCGAATCGAAGAAAACAAATGTGACAAACATCTATTAACAAAATTCTAGTTAACAAAATTCTATTATTAATTTTTTTTTCTAAACTTCCATTTTAAAACGTTCCATCGGTGCTATTCGATCTTAATACAACAACCGGAAGTCAATCTGATCGATGAGAAGCAAAATTGGACCAAATCGAAGAAAAAAAAATGACAAACATCTCCCTGTTAAAAAAAATTCTACAATTAAAATTTTTTTTTTCTAAAATTCAATTTTAAAACGTTCCGTCGGTGCTATTCGATCTTAATACAACAACCGGAAGTCAATCTGATCGATGTGGAGCAAAATTGGACCAAATCGAAGAAAAAAAATGTGACAAACATCTCCCTGTTAACAAAATTCTATTATTATTTTTTTTTTCTAAACTTCAATTTTAAAACGTTCCATCGGTGCTATTCGATCTTAATACAACAACCGGAAGTCAATCTGATCGATGTGGAGCAAAATTGGACCGAATCGAAGAAAACAAATGTGACAAACATCTATTAACAAAATTCTAGTTAACAAAATTCTATTATTAATTTTTTTTTCTAAACTTCCATTTTAAAACGTTCCATCGGTGCTATTCGATCTTAATACAACAACCGGAAGTCAATCTGATCGATGAGAAGCAAAATTGGACCAAATCGAAGAAAAAAAAATGACAAACATCTCCCTGTTAAAAAAAATTCTACAATTAAAATTTTTTTTTTTCTAAAATTCAATTTTAAAACGTTCCGTCGGTGCTATTTGATCTTAATACAACAACCGGAAGTCAATCTGATCGATGTGGAGCAAAATTGGACCGAATCGAAGAAAAAAAATGTGACAAACATCTCCCTGTTAACAAAATTCTATTATTAATTTTTTTTTCTAAACTTCAATTTTAAAACGTTCCATCGGTGCTATTCGATCTTAATACAACAACCGGAAGTCAATCTGATCGATGTGGAGCAAAATTGGACCAAATCGAAGAAAAAAAATGTGACAAACATCTCCCTGTTAACAAAATTCTATTATTAATTTTTTTTTCTAAACTTCAATTTTAATACGTTCCATCGGTGCTATTCGGTTTGTCAAATTTTTTTTTTCTTCGATTTGGTCCAATTTTGCTCCACATCGATCAGATTGACTTCCGGTTGCTGTATTAAGATCGAATAGCACCGATGGAACGTTTTAAAATTGAAGTTTAGAAAAAGAAAAATAATAGAATTTTGTTAACGGAGATGTTTGTCACAGTTTTTTTCTTCGATTCGGTCCAATTTTGCTCCACATCGATCAGATTGACTTCCGGTTGTTGTATTAAGATCGAATAGCACCGATGGAACGTTTTAAAATAGAAGTTTAGAAAAAAAAATAATAATAGAATTTTGTTAACAGGGAGATGTTTGTCACATTTTTTTTGATGAAACGTTTTAAAATTGAAGTTTAGAAAAAAAAATTAATAATAGAATTTTGTTAACAGGGAGATGTTTGTTACATTTTTTTCTTCGATTCGGTCCAATTTTGCTCCACATCGATCAGATTGACTTCTGGTTGCTGTATTAAGATCGAAAGCACCGACGGAACGTTTTAAAACTGTATTTTACGAAAAAAAATTTTTTAATTATAGAATTTTTTTAAAAGGGAGATGTTTGTCACATTTTTTTTCTTCGATTCGGTCCAATTTTGCTCCACATCGATCAGATTGACTTCCGGTTGCTGTATTAAGATCGAATAGCACCGATGGAACGTTTTAAAATTGAAGTTTAGAAAAAAAAAATAATAATAGAATTTTGTTAACAGGGAGATGTTTGTCAAATTTTTTTTTCTTCGATTTGGTCCAATTTTGATCCACATCGATCAGATTGACTTCCGGTTGTTGTATTAAGATCGAATAGCACCGATGGAACGTTTTAAAATTGAAGTTTAGAAAAAAAAATTAATAGAATTTTGTTAACAGGGAGATGTTTGTCACATTTTGTTTCTTCGATTCAGTCCAATTTTGCTCCACATCGATCAGATTGACTTCCGGTTGTTGTATTAAGATCGAATAGCACCGACGGAACGTTTTAAAATTGAATTTTAGAAAAAAAAAAATTTTTAATTGTAGAATTTTTTTTAACAGGGAGATGTTTGTCATTTTTTTTTCTTCGATTTGGTCCAATTTTGCTTCTCATCGATCAGATTGACTTCCGGTTGTTGTATTAAGATCGAATAGCACCGATGGAACGTTTTAAAATGGAAGTTTAGAAAAAAAAATTAACAATAGAATTTTGTTAACAGGGAGATGTCACATTTTTTTCTTCGATTCGGTCCAATTTTGCTCCACATCGATCAGATTGACTTCCGGTTGTTGTATTAAGATCGAATAGCACCGTTGGAACGTTTTAAAATTGAAGTTTAGAAAAAAAAATTGGACCAAATCGAAGAAAAAAAAAATGTGACAAACATCTCCCAGTTAAAAAAATTCTATAATTAAAAAAAATTTTTTCATAAAATTCAGTTTTAAAACGTTCCGTCGGTGCTTTCGATCTTAATACAACAACCGGAAGTCAATCTGATCGATGTGGAGCAAAATTGGACCGAATCGAAGAAAACAAATGTGACAAACATCTATTAACAAAATTCTAGTTAACAAAATTCTATTATTAATTTTTTTTTCTAAACTTCCATTTTAAAACGTTCCATCGGTGCTATTCGATCTTAATACAACAACCGGAAGTCAATCTGATCGATGAGAAGCAAAATTGGACCAAATCGAAGAAAAAAAAATGACAAACATCTCCCTGTTAAAAAAAATTCTACAATTACAAATTTTTTTTTTCTAAAATTCAATTTTAAAACGTTCCGTCGGTGCTATTCGATCTTAATACAACAACCGGAAGTCAATCTGATCGATGTGGAGCAAAATTGGACCGAATCGAAGAAAAAAAATGTGACAAACATCTCCCTGTTAACAAAATTCTATTATTAATTTTTTTTTCTAAACTTCAATTTTAAAACGTTCCATCGGTGCTATTCGATCTTAATACAACAACCGGAAGTCAATCTGATCGATGTGGAGCAAAATTGGACCAAATCGAAGAAAAAAAAATTGACAAACATCTCCCTGTTAAAAAAAATTCTATAATTAAAATTTTTTTTTCTATAATTCAAATTTAAAACGTTCCGTCGGTGCTATTCGATCTTAATACAACAACCGGAAGTCAATCTGATCGATGTGGAGCAAAATTGGACCAAATCGAAGAAAAAAAATGTGACAAACATCTCCCGGTTAACAAAATTCTATTATTAATTTTTTTTTCTAAACTTCAATTTTAAAACGTTCCATCGGTGATTCGATCCTAATACAACAACCGGAAGTCAATCTGATCGATGTGGAGCAAAATTGGACCAAATCGAAGAAAAAAAAATTTGACAGACATCTCCCTGTTAAAAAAATTCTATAATTAAAAATTTTTTTTTCTAAAATTCAATTTTAAAACGTTCCGTCGGTGCTATTCGATCTTAGTACAACAACCGGAAGTCAATCTGATCGATGAGAAGCAAAAGTGGACCAAATCGAAGAAAAAAAAATTGACAAACATCTCCCTGTTAAAAAAATTCTATAATTAAAAAAAAAATTTTTTCATAAAATTCAATTTTAAAACGTTCCGTCGGTGCTATTCGATCTTAATACAACAACCGGAACTCAATCTGATCGACGTGGAGCAAAATTGGACCGAATCGAAGAAAAAGAAAAATTGACAGACATCTCCCTGTTAAAAAAATTCTATAATTAAAAAATTTTTTTTTTCTAAAATTCAATTTTAAAACGTTCCGTCGGTGCTATTCGATATTAATACAACAACCGGAAGTCAATCTGATCGATGAGAAGCAAAATTGGACCAAATCGAAGAAAAAAAAATGACAAACATCTCCCTGTTAAAAAAAATTCTACAATTAAAATTTTTTTTTTTCTAAAATTCAATTTTAAAACGTTCCGTCGGTGCTATTTGATCTTAATACAACAACCGGAAGTCAATCTGATCGATGTGGAGCAAAATTGGACCGAATCGAAGAAAAAAAATGTGACAAACATCTCCCTGTTAACAAAATTCTATTATTAATTTTTTTTTCTAAACTTCATTTTTAAAACGTTCCATCGGTGCTATTCGATCTTAATACAACAACCGGAAGTCAATCTGATCGATGTGGAGCAAAATTGGACCAAATCGAAGAAAAAAAATGTGACAAACATCTCCCTGTTAACAAAATTCTATTATTAATTTTTTTTTCTAAACTTCAATTTTAATACGTTCCATCGGTGCTATTCGGTTTGTCAAATTTTTTTTTTCTTCGATTTGGTCCAATTTTGCTCCACATCGATCAGATTGACTTCCGGTTGCTGTATTAAGATCGAATAGCACCGATGGAACGTTTTAAAATTGAAGTTTAGAAAAAGAAAAATAATAGAATTTTGTTAACGGAGATGTTTGTCACAGTTTTTTTCTTCGATTCGGTCCAATTTTGCTCCACATCGATCAGATTGACTTCCGGTTGTTGTATTAAGATCGAATAGCACCGATGGAACGTTTTAAAATAGAAGTTTAGAAAAAAAAATAATAATAGAATTTTGTTAACAGGGAGATGTTTGTCACATTTTTTTTGATGAAACGTTTTAAAATTGAAGTTTAGAAAAAAAAATTAATAATAGAATTTTGTTAACAGGGAGATGTTTGTCACATTTTTTTCTTCGATTCGGTCCAATTTTGCTCCACATCGATCAGATTGACTTCTGGTTGCTGTATTAAGATCGAAAGCACCGACGGAACGTTTTAAAACTGTATTTTACGAAAAAAAATTTTTTAATTATAGAATTTTTTTAAAAGGGAGATGTTTGTCACATTTTTTTTCTTCGATTCGGTCCAATTTTGCTCCACATCGATCAGATTGACTTCCGGTTGCTGTATTAAGATCGAATAGCACCGATGGAACGTTTTAAAATTGAAGTTTAGAAAAAAAAAATAATAATAGAATTTTGTTAACAGGGAGATGTTTGTCAAATTTTTTTTTCTTCGATTTGGTCCAATTTTGATCCACATCGATCAGATTGACTTCCGGTTGTTGTATTAAGATCGAATAGCACCGATGGAACGTTTTAAAATTGAAGTTTAGAAAAAAAAATTAATAGAATTTTGTTAACAGGGAGATGTTTGTCACATTTTGTTTCTTCGATTCAGTCCAATTTTGCTCCACATCGATCAGATTGACTTCCGGTTGTTGTATTAAGATCGAATAGCACCGACGGAACGTTTTAAAATTGAATTTTAGAAAAAAAAAATTTTTAATTGTAGAATTTTTTTTAACAGGGAGATGTTTGTCATTTTTTTTTCTTCGATTTGGTCCAATTTTGCTTCTCATCGATCAGATTGACTTCCGGTTGTTGTATTAAGATCGAATAGCACCGATGGAACGTTTTAAAATGGAAGTTTAGAAAAAAAAATTAACAATAGAATTTTGTTAACAGGGAGATGTCACATTTTTTTCTTCGATTCGGTCCAATTTTGCTCCACATCGATCAGATTGACTTCCGGTTGTTGTATTAAGATCGAATAGCACCGTTGGAACGTTTTAAAATTGAAGTTTAGAAAAAAAAATTGGACCAAATCGAAGAAAAAAAAAATGTGACAAACATCTCCCAGTTAAAAAAATTCTATAATTAAAAAAAATTTTTTCATAAAATTCAGTTTTAAAACGTTCCGTCGGTGCTTTCGATCTTAATACAACAACCGGAAGTCAATCTGATCGATGTGGAGCAAAATTGGACCGAATCGAAGAAAACAAATGTGACAAACATCTATTAACAAAATTCTAGTTAACAAAATTCTATTATTAATTTTTTTTTCTAAACTTCCATTTTAAAACGTTCCATCGGTGCTATTCGATCTTAATACAACAACCGGAAGTCAATCTGATCGATGAGAAGCAAAATTGGACCAAATCGAAGAAAAAAAAATGACAAACATCTCCCTGTTAAAAAAAATTCTACAATTACAAATTTTTTTTTTCTAAAATTCAATTTTAAAACGTTCCGTCGGTGCTATTCGATCTTAATACAACAACCGGAAGTCAATCTGATCGATGTGGAGCAAAATTGGACCGAATCGAAGAAAAAAAATGTGACAAACATCTCCCTGTTAACAAAATTCTATTATTAATTTTTTTTTCTAAACTTCAATTTTAAAACGTTCCATCGGTGCTATTCGATCTTAATACAACAACCGGAAGTCAATCTGATCGATGTGGAGCAAAATTGGACCAAATCGAAGAAAAAAAAATTGACAAACATCTCCCTGTTAAAAAAAATTCTATAATTAAAATTTTTTTTTCTATAATTCAAATTTAAAACGTTCCGTCGGTGCTATTCGATCTTAATACAACAACCGGAAGTCAATCTGATCGATGTGGAGCAAAATTGGACCAAATCGAAGAAAAAAAATGTGACAAACATCTCCCGGTTAACAAAATTCTATTATTAATTTTTTTTTCTAAACTTCAATTTTAAAACGTTCCATCGGTGATTCGATCCTAATACAACAACCGGAAGTCAATCTGATCGATGTGGAGCAAAATTGGACCAAATCGAAGAAAAAAAAATTTGACAGACATCTCCCTGTTAAAAAAATTCTATAATTAAAAATTTTTTTTTCTAAAATTCAATTTTAAAACGTTCCGTCGGTGCTATTCGATCTTAGTACAACAACCGGAAGTCAATCTGATCGATGAGAAGCAAAAGTGGACCAAATCGAAGAAAAAAAAATTGACAAACATCTCCCTGTTAAAAAAATTCTATAATTAAAAAAAAATTTTTTTCATAAAATTCAATTTTAAAACGTTCCGTCGGTGCTATTCGATCTTAATACAACAACCGGAAGTCAATCTGATCGATGTGGAGCAAAATTGGACCAAATCGAAGAAAAAAAATGTGACAAATCTCCCTGTTAACAAAATTCTATTATTAATTTTTTTTTCTAAACTTCAATTTTAAAACGTTCCATCGGTGCTATTCGATCTTAATACAACAACCGGAAGTCAATCTGATCGATGTGGAGCAAAATTGGACCAAATCGAAGAAAAAAAATGTGACAAACATCTCCCTGTTAACAAAATTCTATTATTATTTTTTTTTTTCTAAACTTCAATTTTAAAACGTTCCATCGGTGCTATTCGATCTTAATACAGCAACCGGAAGTCAATCTGATCGATGTGGAGCAAAATTGGACCGAATTGAAGAAAAAAAATGTGACAAACATCTCCCTGTTAAAAAAATTCTATAATTAAAATTTTTTTTTTCGTAAAATACAGTTTTAAAACGTTCCGTCGGTGCTTTCGATCTTAATACAGCAACCAGAAGTCAATCTGATCGATGTGGAGCAAAATTGGACCGAATCGAAGAAAAAAATGTGACAAACATCTCCCTGTTAACAAAATTCTATTATTATTTTTTTTTCTAAACTTCTATTTTAAAACGTTCCATCGGTGCTATTCGATCTTAATACAACAACCGGAAGTCAATCTGATCGATGTGGAGCAAAATTGGACCGAATCGAAGAAAAAAATGTGACAAACATCTCCCTGTTAACAAAATTCTATTATTAATTTTTTTTTTCTAAACTTCAATTTTAAAACGTTCCATCGGTGCTATTCGATCTTAATACAACAACCGGAAGTCAATCTGATCGATGTGGAGCAAAATTGGACCAAATCGAAGAAAAAAAAATGTGACAAACATCCCTGTTAACAAAATTCTATTATTAATTTTTTTTTCTAAACTTCAATTTTAATACGTTCCATCGGTGCTATTCGATCTTAATACAACAACCGGAAGTCAATCTGATCGATGTGGAGCAAAATTGGACCAAATCGAAGAAAAAAAAATGTGACAAACATCTCCCTGTTAACAAAATTCTATTATTAATTTTTTTTTTCTAAACTTCAATTTTAAAACGTTCCATCGGTGCTATTCGATCTTAATACAACAACCGGAAGTCAATCTGATCGATGTGGAGCAAAATTGGACCAAATCGAAGAAAAAAAAATGTGACAAACATCTCCCTGTTAACAAAATTCTATTATTAATTTTTTTTTCTAAACTTCAATTTTAATACGTTCCATCGGTGCTATTCGATCTTAATACAACAACCGGAAGTCAATCTGATCGATGTGGAGCAAAATTGGACCAAATCGAAGAAAAAAAAATGTGACAAACATCTCCCTGTTAACAAAATTCTATTATTAATTTTTTTTTTCTAAACTTCAATTTTAAAACGTTCCATCGGTGCTATTCGATCTTAATACAACAACCGGAAGTCAATCTGATCGATGAGAAGCAAAATTGGACCAAATCGAAGAAAAAAAAATGACAAACCCTGTTAAAAATCCCTGTTGAAAAAAATTCTATAATTAAAAATTTTTTTTTTCTAAAATTCAATTTTAAAACGTTCCGTCGGTGCTATTCGATCTTAATACAACAACCGGAAGTCAATCTGATCGATGTGGAGCAAAATTGGACCGAATCGAAGAAAAAAATGTGACAAACATCTCCCTGTTAACAAAATTCTATTATTAATTTTTTTTTTCTAAACTTCAATTTTAAAACGTTCCATCGGTGCTATTCGATCTTAATACAACAACCGGAAGTCAATCTGATCGATGTGGACCAAAATTGGACCAAATCGAAGAAAAAAAAATGTGACAAACATCTCCCTGTTAACAAAATTCTATTATTATTTTTTTTTTCTAAACTTCTATTTTAAAACGTTCCATCGGTGCTATTCGATCTTAATACAACAACCGGAAGTCAATCTGATCGATGTGGAGCAAAATTGGACCGAATCGAAGAAAAAAAATGTGACAAACATCTCCCTGTTAACAAAATTCTATTATTATTTTTTTTTTTCTAAACTTCAATTTTAAAACGTTCCATCGGTGCTATTCGATCTTAATACAGCAACCGGAAGTCAATCTGATCGATGAGAAGCAAAAGTGGACCAAATCGAAGAAAAAAAAATTGACAAACATCTCCCTGTTAAAAAAATTCTATAATTAAAAAAAAAATTTTTTCATAAAATTCAATTTTAAAACGTTCCGTCGGTGCTATTCGATCTTAATACAACAACCGGAACTCAATCTGATCGACGTGGAGCAAAATTGGACCGAATCGAAGAAAAAAAAAATTGACAGACATCTCCCTGTTAAAAAAATTCTATAATTAAAAATTTTTTTTTTTCTAAAATTCAATTTTAAAACGTTCCGTCGGTGCTATTCGATATTAATACAACAACCGGAAGTCAATCTGAACGATGAGAAGCAAAATTGGACCAAATCGAAGAAAAAAAAATGACAAACATCTCCCTGTTAAAAAAAATTCTATAATTAAAAATTTTTTTTTTCTAAAATTCAATTTTAAAACGTTCCGTCGGTGCTATTCGATCTTAATACAACAACCGGAAGTCAATCTGATCGATGTGGAGCAAAATTGGACAGAATCGAAGAAAACAAATGTGACAAACATCTATTAACAAAATTCTAGTTAACAAAATTCTATTATTAATTTTTTTTTTCTAAACTTCCATTTTAAAACGTTCCATCGGTGCTATTCGATCTTAATACAACAACCGGAAGTCAATCTGATCGATGAGAAGCAAAATTGGACCAAATCGAAGAAAAAAAAATGACAAACCCTGTTAAAAATCCCTGTTGAAAAAAATTCTATAATTAAAAAATTTTTTTTTCTAAAATTCAATTTTAAAACGTTCCGTCGGTGCTATTCGATCTTAATACAACAACCGGAAGTCAATCTGATCGATGTGGAGCAAAATTGGACCGAATCGAAGAAAAAAAATGTGACAAACATCTCCCTGTTAACAAAATTCTATTATTATTTTTTTTTCTAAACTTCAATTTTAAAACGTTCCATCGGTGCTATTCGATCTTAATACAACAACCGGAAGTCAATCTGATCGATGTGGAGCAAAATTGGACCGAATCGAAGAAAACAAATGTGACAAACATCTATTAACAAAATTCTAGTTAACAAAATTCGATTATTAATTTTTTTTTCTAAACTTCCATTTTAAAACGTTCCATCGGTGCTATTCGATCTTAATACAACAACCGGAAGTCAATCTGATCGTTGAGAAGCAAAATTGGACCAAATCGAAGAAAAAAAAATTTGACAGACATCTCCCTGTTAAAAAAATTCTATAATTAAAAATTTTTTTTTCTAAAATTCAATTTTAAACCGTTCCGTCGGTGCTATTCGATCTTAGTACAACAACCGGAAGTCAATCTGATCGATGAGAAGCAAAAGTGGACCAAATCGAAGAAAAAAAAATTGACAAACATCTCCCTGTTAAAAAAATTCTATAATTAAAAAAAAATTTTTTTCATAAAATTCAATTTTAAAACGTTCCGTCGGTGCTATTCGATCTTAATACAACAACCGGAACTCAATCTGATCGACGTGGAGCAAAATTGGACCGAATCGAAGAAAAAGAAAAATTGACAGACATCTCCCTGTTAAAAAAATTCTATAATTAAAAAATTTTTTTTTTCTAAAATTCAATTTTAAAACGTTCCGTCGGTGCTATTCGATATTAATACAACAACCGGAAGTCAATCTGATCGATGAGAAGCAAAATTGGACCAAATCGAAGAAAAAAAAATGACAAACATCTCCCTGTTAAAAAAAATTCTATAATTAAAATTTTTTTTTTCTAAAATTCAATTTTAGAACGTTCCGTCGGTGCTATTCGATCTTAATACAACAACCGGAAGTCAATCTGATCGATGTGGAGCAAAATTGGACCAAATCGAAGAAAAAAAATGTGACAAACATCTCCCTGTTAACAAAATTCTATTATTATTTTTTTTTCTAAACTTCAATTTTAAAACGTTCCATCGGTGCTATTCGATCTTAATACAACAACCGGAAGTCAATCTGATCGATGTGGAGCAAAATTGGACCGAATCGAAGAAAACAAATGTGACAAACATCTATTAACAAAATTCTAGTTAACAAAATTCTATTATTAATTTTTTTTTCTAAACTTCCATTTTAAAACGTTCCATCGGTGCTATTCGATCTTAATACAACAACCGGAAGTCAATCTGATCGATGAGAAGCAAAATTGGACCAAATCGAAGAAAAAAAAATGACAAACATCTCCCTGTTAAAAAAAATTCTACAATTAAAATTTCTTTTTTTCTAAAATTCAATTTTAAAACGTTCCGTCGGTGCTATTTGATCTTAATACAACAACCGGAAGTCAATCTGATCGATGTGGAGCAAAATTGGACCGAATCGAAGAAAAAAAATGTGACAAACATCTCCCTGTTAACAAAATTCTATTATTAATTTTTTTTTCTAAACTTCAATTTTAAAACGTTCCATCGGTGCTATTCGATCTTAATACAACAACCGGAAGTCAATCTGATCGATGTGGAGCAAAATTGGACCAAATCGAAGAAAAAAAATGTGACAAACATCTCCCTGTTAACAAAATTCTATTATTAATTTTTTTTTCTAAACTTCAATTTTAATACGTTCCATCGGTGCTATTCGGTTTGTCAAATTTTTTTTTTCTTCGATTTGGTCCAATTTTGCTCCACATCGATCAGATTGACTTCCGGTTGCTGTATTAAGATCGAATAGCACCGATGGAACGTTTTAAAATTGAAGTTTAGAAAAAGAAAAATAATAGAATTTTGTTAACGGAGATGTTTGTCACAGTTTTTTTCTTCGATTCGGTCCAATTTTGCTCCACATCGATCAGATTGACTTCCGGTTGTTGTATTAAGATCGAATAGCACCGATGGAACGTTTTAAAATAGAAGTTTAGAAAAAAAAATAATAATAGAATTTTGTTAACAGGGAGATGTTTGTCACATTTTTTTTGATGAAACGTTTTAAAATTGAAGTTTAGAAAAAAAAATTAATAATAGAATTTTGTTAACAGGGAGATGTTTGTCACATTTTTTTCTTCGATTCGGTCCAATTTTGCTCCACATCGATCAGATTGACTTCTGGTTGCTGTATTAAGATCGAAAGCACCGACGGAACGTTTTAAAACTGTATTTTACGAAAAAAATTTTTTTAATTATAGAATTTTTTTAAAAGGGAGATGTTTGTCACATTTTTTTTCTTCGATTCGGTCCAATTTTGCTCCACATCGATCAGATTGACTTCCGGTTGCTGTATTAAGATCGAATAGCACCGATGGAACGTTTTAAAATTGAAGTTTAGAAAAAAAAAATAATAATAGAATTTTGTTAACAGGGAGATGTTTGTCAAATTTTTTTTTCTTCGATTTGGTCCAATTTTGATCCACATCGATCAGATTGACTTCCGGTTGTTGTATTAAGATCGAATAGCACCGATGGAACGTTTTAAAATTGAAGTTTAGAAAAAAAAATTAATAGAATTTTGTTAACAGGGAGATGTTTGTCACATTTTGTTTCTTCGATTCAGTCCAATTTTGCTCCACATCGATCAGATTGACTTCCGGTTGTTGTATTAAGATCGAATAGCACCGACGGAACGTTTTAAAATTGAATTTTAGAAAAAAAAAATTTTTAATTGTAGAATTTTTTTTAACAGGGAGATGTTTGTCATTTTTTTTTCTTCGATTTGGTCCAATTTTGCTTCTCATCGATCAGATTGACTTCCGGTTGTTGTATTAAGATCGAATAGCACCGATGGAACGTTTTAAAATGGAAGTTTAGAAAAAAAAATTAACAATAGAATTTTGTTAACTAGAATTTTGTTAATAGATGTTTGTCACATTTGTTTTCTTCGATTCGGTCCAATTTTGCTCCACATCGATCAGATTGACTTCCGGTTGTTGTATTAAGATCGAAAGCACCGACGGAACGTTTTAAAACTGAATTTTATGAAAAAAAAAATTTTAATTATAGAATTTTGTTAACAGGGAGATGTTTGTCACATTTTTTTCTTCGATTCGGTCCAATTTTGCTCCACATCGATCAGATTGACTTCCGGTTGTTGTATTAAGATCGAATAGCACCGACGGAACGTTTTAAAGTTGAATTTTAGAAAAAAAAAAATTTTATAGAATTTTTTTAACAGGGAGATGTTTGTCAATTTTTTTTCTTCGATTTGGTCCAATTTTGCTTCTCATCGATCAGATTGACTTCCGGTTGTTGTATTAAGATCGAATAGCACCGACGGAACGTTTTAAAATTGAATTTCATGAAAAAAAATTTTTTTTTAATTATAGAATTTTTTTAACTTGGAGATGTTTGTCACATTTTTTTCTTCTTCGATTTGGTCCAATTTTGCTCTACATCGATCAGATTGACTTCCGGTTGTTGTATTAAGATCGAATAGCACCGATGGAACGTTTTAAAATTGAAGTTTAGAAAAAAAAATTAATAATAGAATTTTGTTAACAGGGAGATGTCACATTTTTTTCTTCGATTCGGTCCAATTTTGCTCCACATCGATCAGATTGACTTCCGGTTGTTGTATTAAGATCGAATAGCACCGTTGGAACGTTTTAAAATTGAAGTTTAGAAAAAAAAATTGGACCAAATCGAAGAAAAAAAAAATGTGACAAACATCTCCCAGTTAAAAAAATTCTATAATTAAAAAAAATTTTTTCATAAAATTCAGTTTTAAAACGTTCCGTCGGTGCTTTCGATCTTAATACAACAACCGGAAGTCAATCTGATCGATGTGGAGCAAAATTGGACCGAATCGAAGAAAACAAATGTGACAAACATCTATTAACAAAATTCTAGTTAACAAAATTCTATTATTAATTTTTTTTTCTAAACTTCCATTTTAAAACGTTCCATCGGTGCTATTCGATCTTAATACAACAACCGGAAGTCAATCTGATCGATGAGAAGCAAAATTGGACCAAATCGAAGAAAAAAAAATGACAAACATCTCCCTGTTAAAAAAAATTCTACAATTACAAATTTTTTTTTTCTAAAATTCAATTTTAAAACGTTCCGTCGGTGCTATTCGATCTTAATACAACAACCGGAAGTCAATCTGATCGATGTGGAGCAAAATTGGACCGAATCGAAGAAAAAAAATGTGACAAACATCTCCCTGTTAACAAAATTCTATTATTAATTTTTTTTTCTAAACTTCAATTTTAAAACGTTCCATCGGTGCTATTCGATCTTAATACAACAACCGGAAGTCAATCTGATCGATGTGGAGCAAAATTGGACCAAATCGAAGAAAAAAAAATTGACAAACATCTCCCTGTTAAAAAAAATTCTATAATTAAAATTTTTTTTTCTATAATTCAAATTTAAAACGTTCCGTCGGTGCTATTCGATCTTAATACAACAACCGGAAGTCAATCTGATCGATGTGGAGCAAAATTGGACCAAATCGAAGAAAAAAAATGTGACAAACATCTCCCGGTTAACAAAATTCTATTATTAATTTTTTTTTCTAAACTTCAATTTTAAAACGTTCCATCGGTGATTCGATCCTAATACAACAACCGGAAGTCAATCTGATCGATGTGGAGCAAAATTGGACCAAATCGAAGAAAAAAAAATTTGACAGACATCTCCCTGTTAAAAAAATTCTATAATTAAAAATTTTTTTTTCTAAAATTCAATTTTAAAACGTTCCGTCGGTGCTATTCGATCTTAGTACAACAACCGGAAGTCAATCTGATCGATGAGAAGCAAAAGTGGACCAAATCGAAGAAAAAAAATTGACAAACATCTCCCTGTTAAAAAAATTCTATAATTAAAAAAAAATTTTTTTCATAAAATTCAATTTTAAAACGTTCCGTCGGTGCTATTCGATCTTAATACAACAACCGGAACTCAATCTGATCGACGTGGAGCAAAATTGGACCGAATCGAAGAAAAAGAAAAATTGACAGACATCTCCCTGTTAAAAAAATTCTATAATTAAAAATTTTTTTTTTTCTAAAATTCAATTTTAAAACGTTCCGTCGGTGCTATTCGGTATTAATACAACAACCGGAAGTCAATCTGATCGATGAGAAGCAAAATTGGACCAAATCGAAGAAAAAAAAATGACAAACATCTCCCTGTTAAAAAAATTCTATAATTAAAATTTTTTTTTTCTAAAATTCAATTTTAAAACGTTCCGTCGGTGCTATTCGATCTTAATACAACAACCGGAAGTCAATCTGATCGATGTGGAGCAAAATTGGACCGAATCGAAGAAAACAAATGTGACAAACATCTATTAACAAAATTCTAGTTAACAAAATTCTATTATTAATTTTTTTTTTCTAAACTTCCATTTTAGAACGTTCCATCGGTGCTATTCGATCTTAATACAACAACCGGAAGTCAATCTGATCGATGAGAAGCAAAATTGGACCAAATCGAAGAAAAAAAAATGACAAACCCTGTTAAAAATCCCTGTTGAAAAAAATTCTATAATTAAAAATTTTTTTTTTTTAAATTCAATTTTAAAACGTTCCGTCGGTGCTATTCGATCTTAATACAACAACCGGAAGTCAATCTGATCGATGTGGAGCAAAATTGGACCGAATCGAAGAAAAAAAATGTGACAAACATCTCCCTGTTAACAAAATTCTATTATTAATTTTTTTTTCTAAACTTCAATTTTAAAACGTTCCATCGGTGCTATTCGATCTTAATACAACAACCGGAAGTCAATCTGATCGATGTGGAGCAAAATTGGACCAAATCGAAGAAAAAAAAATTGACAAACATCTCCCTGTTAAAAAAATTCTATAATTAAATTTTTTTTTTTCTATAATTCAATTTTAAAACGTTCCGTCGGTGCTATTCGATCTTAATACAACAACCGGAAGTCAATCTGATCGATGTGGAGCAAAATTGGACCAAATCGAAGAAAAAAAATGTGACAAATCTCCCTGTTAACAAAATTCTATTATTAATTTTTTTTTCTAAACTTCAATTTTAAAACGTTCCATCGGTGCTATTCGATCTTAATACAACAACCGGAAGTCAATCTGATCGATGTGGAGCAAAATTGGACCAAATCGAAGAAAAAAAATGTGACAAACATCTCCCTGTTAACAAAATTCTATTATTATTTTTTTTTTTCTAAACTTCTATTTTAAAACGTTCCATCGGTGCTATTCGATCTTAATACAGCAACCGGAAGTCAATCTGATCGATGTGGAGCAAAATTGGACCGAATTGAAGAAAAAAAATGTGACAAACATCTCCCTGTTAAAAAAATTCTATAATTAAAAATTTTTTTTTCGTAAAATACAGTTTTAAAACGTTCCGTCGGTGCTTTCGATCTTAATACAGCAACCAGAAGTCAATCTGATCGATGTGGAGCAAAATTGGACCGAATCGAAGAAAAAAATGTGACAAACATCTCCCTGTTAACAAAATTCTATTATTAATTTTTTTTTTCTAAACTTCAATTTTAAAACGTTCCATCGGTGCTATTCGATCTTAATACAACAACCGGAAGTCAATCTGATCGATGTGGAGCAAAATTGGACCAAATCGAAGAAAAAAAAATGTGACAAACATCTCCCTGTTAACAAAATTCTATTATTAATTTTTTTTTCTAAACTTCAATTTTAATACGTTCCATCGGTGCTATTCGATCTTAATACAACAACCGGAAGTCAATCTGATCGATGTGGAGCAAAATTGGACCAAATCGAAGAAAAAAAAATGTGACAAACATCTCCCTGTTAACAAAATTCTATTATTAATTTTTTTTTTCTAAACTTCAATTTTAAAACGTTCCATCGGTGCTATTCGATCTTAATACAACAACCGGAAGTCAATCTGATCGATGAGAAGCAAAATTGGACCAAATCGAAGAAAAAAAAATGACAAACCCTGTTAAAAATCCCTGTTGAAAAAAATTCTATAATTAAAAATTTTTTTTTTCTAAAATTCAATTTTAAAACGTTCCGTCGGTGCTATTCGATCTTAATACAACAACCGGAAGTCAATCTGATCGATGTGGAGCAAAATTGGACCGAATCGAAGAAAAAAATGTGACAAACATCTCCCTGTTAACAAAATTCTATTATTAATTTTTTTTTTCTAAACTTCAATTTTAAAACGTTCCATCGGTGCTATTCGATCTTAATACAACAACCGGAAGTCAATCTGATCGATGTGGACCAAAATTGGACCAAATCGAAGAAAAAAAAATGTGACAAACATCTCCCTGTTAACAAAATTCTATTATTATTTTTTTTTTCTAAACTTCTATTTTAAAACGTTCCATCGGTGCTATTCGATCTTAATACAACAACCGGAAGTCAATCTGATCGATGTGGAGCAAAATTGGACCGAATCGAAGAAAAAAAATGTGACAAACATCTCCCTGTTAACAAAATTCTATTATTATTTTTTTTTTCTAAACTTCAATTTTAAAACGTTCCATCGGTGCTATTCGATCTTAATACAGCAACCGGAAGTCAATCTGATCGATTGAGAAGCAAAAGTGGACCAAATCGAAGAAAAAAAAATTGACAAACATCTCCCTGTTAAAAAAATTCTATAATTAAAAAAAAAATTTTTTCATAAAATTCAATTTTAAAACGTTCCGTCGGTGCTATTCGATCTTAATACAACAACCGGAACTCAATCTGATCGACGTGGAGCAAAATTGGACCGAATCGAAGAAAAAAAAAATTGACAGACATCTCCCTGTTAAAAAAATTCTATAATTAAAATTTTTTTTTTTTCTAAAATTCAATTTTAAAACGTTCCGTCGGTGCTATTCGATATTAATACAACAACCGGAAGTCAATCTGAACGATGAGAAGCAAAATTGGACCAAATCGAAGAAAAAAAAATGACAAACATCTCCCTGTTAAAAAAAATTCTATAATTAAAAATTTTTTTTTCTAAAATTCAATTTTAAAAACGTTCCGTCGGTGCTATTCGATCTTAATACAACAACCGGAAGTCAATCTGATCGATGTGGAGCAAAATTGGACCGAATCGAAGAAAACAAATGTGACAAACATCTATTAACAAAATTCTAGTTAACAAAATTCTATTATTAATTTTTTTTTTCTAAACTTCCATTTTAAAACGTTCCATCGGTGCTATTCGATCTTAATACAACAACCGGAAGTCAATCTGATCGATGAGAAGCAAAATTGGACCAAATCGAAGAAAAAAAAATGACAAACCCTGTTAAAAATCCCTGTTGAAAAAAATTCTATAATTAAAAAATTTTTTTTTCTAAAATTCAATTTTAAAACGTTCCGTCGGTGCTATTCGATCTTAATACAACAACCGGAAGTCAATCTGATCGATGTGGAGCAAAATTGGACCGAATCGAAGAAAAAAAATGTGACAAACATCTCCCTGTTAACAAAATTCTATTATTATTTTTTTTTCTAAACTTCAATTTTAAAACGTTCCATCGGTGCTATTCGATCTTAATACAACAACCGGAAGTCAATCTGATCGATGTGGAGCAAAATTGGACCGAATCGAAGAAAACAAATGTGACAAACATCTATTAACAAAATTCTAGTTAACAAAATTCGATTATTAATTTTTTTTTCTAAACTTCCATTTTAAAACGTTCCATCGGTGCTATTCGATCTTAATACAACAACCGGAAGTCAATCTGATCGTTGAGAAGCAAAATTGGACCAAATCGAAGAAAAAAAAATGACAAACATCTCCCTGTTAAAAAAATTCTACAATTAAAAATTTTTTTTTCTAAAATTCAATTTTAAAACGTTCCGTCGGTGCTATTCGATCTTAATACAACAACCGGAAGTCAATCTGATCGATGTGGAGCAAAATTGGACCGAATCGAAGAAAAAAAATGTGACAAACATCTCCCTGTTAACAAAATTCTATTATTAATTTTTTTTTCTAAACTTCAATTTTAAAACGTTCCATCGGTGCTATTCGATCTTAATACAACAACCGGAAGTCAATCTGATCGATGTGGATCAAAATTGGACCAAATCGAAGAAAAAAAAATTTACAAACATCTCCCTGTTAAAAAAAATTCTATAATTAAAATTTTTTTTTCTATAATTCAATTTTAAAACGTTCCGTCGGTGCTATTCGATCTTAATACAACAACCGGAAGTCAATCTGATCGATGTGGAGCAAAATTGGACCAAATCGAAGAAAAAAAATGTGACAAACATCTCCCTGTTAAAAAAATTCTATAATTAAAAATTTTTTTTTCGTAAAATACAGTTTTGAAACGTTCCGTCGGTGCTTTCGATCTTAATACCGCAACCAGAAGTCAATCTGATCGATGTGGAGCAAAATTGGACCGAATCGAAGAAAAAAATGTGACAAACATCTCCCTGTTAACAAAATTCTATTATTATTTTTTTTCTAAACTTCTATTTTAAAACGTTCCATCGGTGCTATTCGATCTTAATACAACAACCGGAAGTCAATCTGATCGATGTGGAGCAAAATTGGACCGAATCGAAGAAAAAAATGTGACAAACATCTCCCTGTTAACAAAATTCTATTATTAATTTTTTTTTTCTAAACTTCAATTTTAAAACGTTCCATCGGTGCTATTCGATCTTAATACAACAACCGGAAGTCAATCTGATCGATGTGGAGCAAAATTGGACCAAATCGAAGAAAAAAAAATGTGACAAACATCTCCCTGTTAACAAAATTCTATTATTAATTTTTTTTTTCTAAACTTCAATTTTAAAACGTTCCATCGGTGCTATTCGATCTTAATACAACAACCGGAAGTCAATCTGATCGATGTGGAGCAAAATTGGACCAAATCGAAGAAAAAAAAATGTGACAAACATCTCCCTGTTAACAAAATTCTATTATTAATTTTTTTTTCTAAACTTCAATTTTAATACGTTCCATCGGTGCTATTCGATCTTAATACAACAACCGGAGGTCAATCTGATCGATGTGGAGCAAAATTGGACCAAATCGAAGAAAAAAAAATGTGACAAACATCTCCCTGTTAACAATATTCTATTATTATTTTTTTTTTATAAACTTCTATTTTAAAACGTTCCATCGGTGCTATTCGATCTTAATACAACAACCGGAAGTCAATCTGATCGATGTGGAGCAAAATTGGACCGAATCGAAGAAAAAAAATGTGACAAACATCTCCGTTAACAAAATTCTATTATTTTTTTTTTTTCTAAACTTCAATTTTAAAACGTTCCATCGGTGCTATTCGATCTTAATACAGCAACCGGAAGTCAATCCGATGTGAAGCAAAATTGGACCAAATCGAAGAAAAAAAAAATTTGACAAACATCTCCCTGTTAAAAAAAATTCTATAATTAAAATTTTTTTTTTTCTAAAATTCAATTTAAAACGTTCCGTCGGAGCTATTCGATCTTAATACAACAACCGAGGAAGTCAATCTGATCGATGTGGAGCAAAATTGGACCGAATCGAAGAAAAAAAATGTGACAAACATCTCCCTGTTAAAAAATTCAATAATTAAAAAAAAAAAATTCATAAAATTCAGTTTTAAAACGTTCCGTCGTGCTATTCGATCTTAATACAACAACCGGAAGTCAATCTGATCGATGTGGAGCAAAATTGGACCAAATCGAAGAAAAAAAAATGTGACAAACATCTCCCTGTTAACAAAATTCTATTATTAATTTTTTTTTTCTAAACTTCCATTTTAAAACGTTCCATCGGTGCTATTCGATCCTAATACAACAACCGGAAGTCAATCTGATCGATGTGGAGCAAAATTGGACCAAATCGAAGAAAAAAAAATTTGACAAACATCTCCCTGTAAAAAGAATTCTATAATTAAAAATTTTTTTTTTCTAAAATTCAATTTTAAAACGTTCCGTCGGTGCTATTCGATCTTAATACAACAACCGGAAGTCAATCTGATCGATGTGGAGCAAAATTGGACCGAATCGAAGAAAACAAATGTGACAAACATCTCCCTGTTAACAAAATTCTATTATTATTTTTTTTTTCTAAACTTCAATTTTAAAACGTTCCATCGGTGCTATTCGATCTTAATACAACAACCGGAAGTCAATCTGATCGATGTGGAGCAAAATTGGACCAAATCGAAGAAAAAAAAATTGACAAACATCTCCCTGTTAAAAAAAATTCTATAATTAAATTTTTTTTTTCTATAATTCAATTTTAAAACGTTCCGTCGGTGCTATTCGATCTTAATACAACAACCGGAAGTCAATCTGATCGATGTGGAGCAAAATTGGACCAAATCGAAGAAAAAAAATGTGACAAACATCTCCCTGTTAACAAAATTCTATTATTAATTTTTTTTTCTAAACTTCAATTTTAAAACGTTCCATCGGTGCTATTCGATCTTAATACAACAACCGGAAGTCAATCTGATCGATGTGGAGCAAAATTGGACCAAATCGAAGAAAAAAAAATGTGACAAACATCTCCCTGTTAACAAAATTCTATTATTATTATTTTTTTTCTAAACTTCAATTTTAAAACGTTCCATCGGTGCTATTCGATCTTAATACAGCAACCGGAAGTCAATCTGATCGATGTGGAGCAAAATTGGACCGAATCGAAGAAAAAAATGTGACAAACATCTCCCTGTTAAAAAAATTCTATAATTAAAAATTTTTTTTTCGTAAAATACAGTTTTAAAACGTTCCGTCGGTGCTTTCGATCTTAATACAGCAACCAGAAGTCAATCTGATCGATGTGGAGCAAAATTGGACCGAATCGAAGAAAAAAATGTGACAAACATCTCCCTGTTAACAAAATTCTATTATTATTTTTTTTTCTAAACTTCTATTTTAAAACGTTCCATCGGTGCTATTCGATCTTAATACAACAACCGGAAGTCAATCTGATCGATGTGGAGCAAAATTGGACCGAATCGAAGAAAAAAATGTGACAAACATCTCCCTGTTAACAAAATTCTATTATTAATTTTTTTTTTCTAAACTTCAATTTTAAAACGTTCCATCGGTGCTATTCGATCTTAATACAACAACCGGAAGTCAATCTCATCGATGTGGAGCAAAATTGGACCAAAGCGAAGAAAAAAAAATGTGACAAACATCTCCCTGTTAACAAAATTCTATTATTAATTTTTTTTTTCTAAACTTCAATTTTAAAACGTTCCATCGGTGCTATTCGATCTTAATACAACAACCGGAAGTCAATCTGATCGATGTGGAGCAAAATTGGACCAAATCGAAGAAAAAAAAATGTGACAAACATCTCCCTGTTAACAAAATTCGATTATTAATTTTTTTTTCTAAACTTCAATTTTAATACGTTCCATCGGTGCTATTCGATCTTAATACAACAACCGGAAGTCAATCTGATCGATGTGGAGCAAAATTGGACCAAATCGAAGAAAAAAAAATGTGACAAACATCTCCCTGTTAACAAAATTCTATTATTAATTTTTTTTTTCTAAACTTCAATTTTAAAACGTTCCATCGGTGCTATTCGATCTTAATACAACAACCGGAAGTCAATCTGATCGATGTGGAGCAAAATTGGACCAAATCGAAGAAAAAAAAATGTGACAAACATCTCCCTGTTAACAAAATTCTATTATTAATTTTTTTTTCTAAACTTCAATTTTAATACGTTCCATCGGTGCTATTCGATCTTAATACAACAACCGGAAGTCAATCTGATCGATGTGGAGCAAAATTGGACCAAATCGAAGAAAAAAAAATGTGACAAACATCTCCCTGTTAACAAAATTCTATTATTATTTTTTTTTTCTAAACTTCTATTTTAAAACGTTCCATCGGTGCTATTCGATCTTAATACAACAACCGGAAGTCAATCTGATCGATGTGGAGCAAAATTGGACCGAATCGAAGAAAAAAAATGTGACAAACATCTCCGTTAACAAAATTCTATTATTTTTTTTTCTAAACTTCAATTTTAAAACGTTCCATCGGTGCTATTCGATCTTAATACAGCAACCGGAAGTCAATCTGATCGATGTGAAGCAAAATTGGACCAAATCGAAGAAAAAAAAATTCGACAAACATCTCCCTGTTAAAAAAAATTCTATAATTAAAATTTTTTTTTTTCTAAAATTCAATTTTAAAACGTTCCGTCGGAGCTATTCGATCTTAATACAACAACCGAGGAAGTCAATCTGATCGATGTGGAGCAAAATTGGACCGAATCGAAGAAACAAAATGTGACAAACATCTCCCTGTTAAAAAAATTCTATAATTAAAAAAAAAAATTCATTAAATTCAGTTTTAAAACGTTCCGTCGGTGCTATTCGATCTTAATACAACAACCGGAAGTCAATCTGATCGATGTGGAGCAAAATTGGACCAAATCGAAGAAAAAAAAAATTTGACAAACATCTCCCTGTAAAAAGAATTCTATAATTAAAAATTTTTTTTTTCTAAAATTCAATTTTAAAACGTTCCGTCGGTGCTATTCGATCTTAATACAACAACCGGAAGTCAATCTGATCGATGTGGAGCAAAATTGAACCGAATCGAAGAAAACAAATGTGACAAACATCTCCCTGTTAACAAAATTCTATTATTAATTTTTTTTTCTAAACTTCAATTTTAAAACGTTCCATCGGTGCTATTCGATCTTAATACAACAACCGGGAAGTCAATCTGATCGATGTGGAGCAAAATTGGACCAAATCGAAGAAAAAAAAATTTGACAGACATCTCCCTGTTAAAAAAATTCTATAATTAAAAATTTTTTTTTCTAAAATTCAATTTTAAAACGTTCCGTCGGTGCTATTCGATCTTAGTACAACAACCGGAAGTCAATCTGATCGATGAGAAGCAAAAGTGGACCAAATCGAAGAAAAAAAAATTGACAAACATCTCCCTGTTAAAAAAATTCTATAATTAAAAAAAATTTTTTTTCATAAAATTCAATTTTAAAACGTTCCGTCGGTGCTATTCGATCTTAATACAACAACCGGAACTCAATCTGATCGACGTGGAGCAAAATTGGACCGAATCGAAGAAAAAAAAAATTGACAGACATCTCCCTGTTAAAAAAATTCTATAATTAAAAATTTTTTTTTTCTAAAATTCAATTTTAAAACGTTCCGTCGGTGCTATTCGATATTAATACAACAACCGGAAGTCAATCTGATCGATGAGAAGCAAAATTGGACCAAATCGAAGAAAAAAAAATGACAAACATCTCCCTGTTAACAAAATTCTATTATTAATTTTTTTTTCTAAACTTCAATTTTAAAACGTTCCATCGGTGCTATTCGATCTTAATACAACAACCGGAAGTCAATCTGATCGATGTGGAGCAAAATTGGACCAAATCGAAGAAAAAAAAATGTGACAAACATCTCCCTGTTAACAAAATTCTATTATTATTTTTTTTTCTTTCTAAACTTCAATTTTAAAACGTTCCATCGGTGCTATTCGATCTTAATACAGCAACCGGAAGTCAATCTGATCGATGTGGAGCAAAATTGGACCGAATCGAAGAAAAAAAATGTGACAAACATCTCCCTGTTAAAAAATTCTATAATTAAAAACTTTTTTTTCGTAAAATACAGTTTTAAAACGTTCCGTCGGTGCTTTCGATCTTAATACAGCAACCAGAAGTCAATCTGATCGATGTGGAGCAAAATTGGACCGAATCGAAGAAAAAAATGTGACAAACATCTCCCTGTTAACAAAATTCTATTATTATTTTTTTTTCTAAACTTCTATTTTAAAACGTTCCATCGGTGCTATTCGATCTTAATACAACAACCGGAAGTCAATCTGATCGATGTGGAGCAAAATTGGACCGAATCGAAGAAAAAAATGTGACAAACATCTCCCTGTTAACAAAATTCTATTATTAATTTTTTTTTTCTAAACTTCAATTTTAAAACGTTCCATCGGTGCTATTCGATCTTAATACAACAACCGGAAGTCAATCTGATCGATGTGGAGCAAAATTGGACCAAATCGAAGAAAAAAAAATGAGACAAACATCTCCCTGTTAACAAAATTCTATTATTAATTTTTTTTTCTAAACTTCAATTTTAAAACGTTCCATCGGTGCTATTCGATCTTAATACAACAACCGGAAGTCAATCTGATCGATGTGGAGCAAAATTGGACCAAATCGAAGAAAAAAAAATGAGACAAACATCTCCCTGTTAACAAAATTCTATTATTAATTTTTTTTTCTAAACTTCAATTTTAATACGTTCCATCGGTGCTATTCGATCTTAATACAACAACCGGAAGTCAATCTGATCGATGAGAAGCAAAATTGGACCAAATCGAAGAAAAAAAAATGACAAACCCTGTTAAAAATCCCTGTTGAAAAAAATTCTATAATTAAAATTTTTTTTTTCTAAAATTCAATTTTAAAACGTTCCGTCGGTGCTATTCGATCTTAATACAACAACCGGAAGTCAATCTGATCGATGTGGAGCAAAATTGGACCGAATCGAAGAAAAAAAATGTGACAAACATCTCCCTGTTAACAAAATTCTATTATTATTTTTTTTTCTAAACTTCAATTTTAAAACGTTCCATCGGTGCTATTCGATCTTAATACAACAACCGGAAGTCAATCTGATCGATGTGGAGCAAAATTGGACCGAATCGAAGAAAACAAATGTGACAAACATCTATTAACAAAATTCTAGTTAACAAAATTCTATTATTAATTTTTTTTTCTAAACTTCCATTTTAAAACGTTCCATCGGTGCTATTCGATCTTAATACAACAACCGGAAGTCAATCTGATCGATGAGAAGCAAAATTGGACCAAATCGAAGAAAAAAAAATGACAAACATCTCCCTGTTAAAAAAAATTCTACAATTAAAAATTTTTTTTTTCTAAAATTCAATTTTAAAACGTTCCGTCGGTGCTATTCGATCTTAATACAACAACCGGAAGTCAATCTGATCGATGTGGAGCAAAATTGGACCGAATCGAAGAAAACAAATGTGACAAACATCTATTAACAAAATTCTACAATTATTAATTTTTTTTTTCTAAACTTCCATTTTAAAACGTTCCATCGGTGCTATTCGATCTTAATACAACAACCGGAAGTCAATCTGATCGATGAGAAGCAAAATTGGACCAAATCGAAGAAAAAAAAATGACAAACCCTGTTAAAAATCCCTGTTGAAAAAAATTCTATAATTAAAAATTTTTTTTTTCTAAAATTCAATTTTAAAACGTTCCGTCGGTGCTATTCGATCTTAATACAATAACCGGAAGTCAATCTGATCGATGTGGAGCAAAATTGGACCGAATCGAAGAAAACAAATGTGACAAACATCTCCCTGTTAACAAAATTCTATTATTAATTATTTTTTCTAAACTTCAATTTTAAAACGTTCCATCGGTGCTATTCGATCTTAATACAACAACCGGGAAGTCAATCTGATCGATGTGGAGGAAAATTGGACCAAATCGAAGAAAAAAAATTTGACAGACATCTCCCTGTTAAAAAAATTCTATAATTAAAAATTTTTTTTTCTAAAATTCAATTTTAAAACGTTCCGTCGGTGCTATTCGATCTTAGTACAACAACCGGAAGTCAATCTGATCGATGAGAAGCATAAGTGGACCAAATCGAAGAAAAAAAAATTGACAAACATCTCCCTGTTAAAAAAATTCTATAATTAAAAAAATTTTTTTTTCATAAAATTCAATTTTAAAACGTTCGATCGGTGCTATTCGATCTTAATACAACAACCGGAACTCAATCTGATCGACGTGGAGCAAAATTGGACCGAATCGAAGAAAACAAATGTGACAAACATCTCCCTGTTAACAAAATTCTATTATTAATTTTTTTTCTAAACTTCAATTTTAAAACGTTCCATCGGTGCTATTCGATCTTAATACAACAACCGGGAAGTCAATCTGATCGATGTGGAGCAAAATTGGACCAAATCGAAGAAAAAAAAATTTGACAGACATCTCCCTGTTAAAAAAAATTCTATAATTAAAAATTTTTTTTTTTCTAAAATTCAATTTTAAAACGTTCCGTCGGTGCTATTCGATATTAATACAACAACCGGAAGTCAATCTGATCGATGAGAAGCAAAATTGGACCAAATCGAAGAAAAAAAAATGACAAACATCTCCCTGTTAAAAAAAATTCTATAATTAAAAATTTTTCTTTTCTAAAATTCAATTTTAAAACGTTCCGTCGGTGCTATTCGATCCTAATACAACAACCGGAAGTCAATCTGATCGATGAGAAGCAAAATTGGACCAAATCGAAGAAAAAAAAATTTGACAAACATCTCCCTGTTAAAAAAAATTCTACAATTAAAAATTTTTTTTTTCTAAAATTCAATTTTAAAACGTTCCGTCGGTGCTATTCGATCTTAATACAACAACCGGAAGTCAATCTGATCGATGTGGAGCAAAATTGGACCGAATCGAAGAAAAAAAATGTGACAAACATCTCCCTGTTAACAAAATTCTATTATTAATTTTTTTTTCTAAACTTCAATTTTAAAACGTTCCATCGGTGCTATTCGATCTTAATACAACAACCGGAAGTCAATCTGATCGATGTGGAGCAAAATTGGACCAAATCGAAGAAAAAAAAATTGACAAACATCTCCCTGTTAAAAAAAATTCTATAATTAAATTTTTTTTTTTCTATAATTCAATTTTAAAACGTTCCGTCGGTGCTATTCGATCTTAATACAACAACCGGAAGTCAATCTGATCGATGTGGAGCAAAATTGGACCAAATCGAAGAAAAAAAATGTGACAAATCTCCCTGTTAACAAAATTCTATTATTAATTTTTTTTTCTAAACTTCAATTTTAAAACGTTCCATCGGTGCTATTCGATCTTAATACAACAACCGGAAGTCAATCTGATCGATGTGGAGCAAAATTGGACCAAATCGAAGAAAAAAAATGTGACAAACATCTCCCTGTTAACAAAATTCTATTATTATTTTTTTTTTCTAAACTTCAATTTTAAAACGTTCCATCGGTGCTATTCGATCTTAATACAGCAACCGGAAGTCAATCTGATCGATGTGGAGCAAAATTGGACCGAATCGAAGAAAAAAAATGTGACAAACATCTCCCTGTTAAAAAAATTCTATAATTAAAATTTTTTTTTTCGTAAAATACAGTTTTAAAACGTTCCGTCGGTGCTTTCGATCTTAATACAGCAACCAGAAGTCAATCTGATCGATGTGGAGCAAAATTGGACCGAATCGAAGAAAAAAATGTGACAAACATCTCCCTGTTAACAAAATTCTATTATTATTTTTTTTTCTAAACTTCTATTTTAAAACGTTCCATCGGTGCTATTCGATCTTAATACAACAACCGGAAGTCAATCTGATCGATGTGGAGCAAAATTGGACCGAATCGAAGAAAAAAATGTGACAAACATCTCCCTGTTAACAAAATTCTATTATTAATTTTTTTTTTCTAAACTTCAATTTTAAAACGTTCCATCGGTGCTATTCGATCTTAATACAACAACCGGAAGTCAATCTGATCGATGTGGAGCAAAATTGGACCAAATCGAAGAAAAAAAAATGAGACAAACATCTCCCTGTTAACAAAATTCTATTATTAATTTTTTTTTCTAAACTTCAATTTTAATACGTTCCATCGGTGCTATTCGATCTTAATACAACAACCGGAAGTCAATCTGATCGATGAGAAGCAAAATTGGACCAAATCGAAGAAAAAAAAATGACAAACCCTGTTAAAAATCCCTGTTGAAAAAAATTCTATAATTAAAATTTTTTTTTTCTAAAATTCAATTTTAAAACGTTCCGTCGGTGCTATTCGATCTTAATACAACAACCGGAAGTCAATCTGATCGATGTGGAGCAAAATTGGACCGAATCGAAGAAAAAAAATGTGACAAACATCTCCCTGTTAACAAAATTCTATTATTATTTTTTTTTCTAAACTTCAATTTTAAAACGTTCCATCGGTGCTATTCGATCTTAATACAACAACCGGAAGTCAATCTGATCGATGTGGAGCAAAATTGGACCGAATCGAAGAAAACAAATGTGACAAACATCTATTAACAAAATTCTAGTTAACAAAATTCTATTATTAATTTTTTTTTCTAAACTTCATTTTAAAACGTTCCATCGGTGCTATTCGATCTTAATACAACAACCGGAAGTCAATCTGATCGATGAGAAGCAAAATTGGACCAAATCGAAGAAAAAAAAATGACAAACATCTCCCTGTTAAAAAAAATTCTACAATTAAAAATTTTTTTTTTCTAAAATTCAATTTTAAAACGTTCCGTCGGTGCTATTCGATCTTAATACAACAACCGGAAGTCAATCTGATCGATGTGGAGCAAAATTGGACCGAATCGAAGAAAACAAATGTGACAAACATCTATTAACAAAATTCTACAATTATTAATTTTTTTTTTCTAAACTTCCATTTTAAAACGTTCCATCGGTGCTATTCGATCTTAATACAACAACCGGAAGTCAATCTGATCGATGAGAAGCAAAATTGGACCAAATCGAAGAAAAAAAAATGACAAACCCTGTTAAAAATCCCTGTTGAAAAAAATTCTATAATTAAAAATTTTTTTTTTCTAAAATTCAATTTTAAAACGTTCCGTCGGTGCTATTCGATCTTAATACAATAACCGGAAGTCAATCTGATCGATGTGGAGCAAAATTGGACCGAATCGAAGAAAACAAATGTGACAAACATCTCCCTGTTAACAAAATTCTATTATTAATTATTTTTTCTAAACTTCAATTTTAAAACGTTCCATCGGTGCTATTCGATCTTAATACAACAACCGGGAAGTCAATCTGATCGATTTGGAGGAAAATTGGACCAAATCGAAGAAAAAAAATTTGACAGACATCTCCCTGTTAAAAAAATTCTATAATTAAAAATTTTTTTTTCTAAAATTCAATTTTAAAACGTTCCGTCGGTGCTATTCGATCTTAGTACAACAACCGGAAGTCAATCTGATCGATGAGAAGCATAAGTGGACCAAATCGAAGAAAAAAAAATTGACAAACATCTCCCTGTTAAAAAAATTCTATAATTAAAAAAATTTTTTTTTCATAAAATTCAATTTTAAAACGTTCGATCGGTGCTATTCGATCTTAATACAACAACCGGAACTCAATCTGATCGACGTGGAGCAAAATTGGACCGAATCGAAGAAAACAAATGTGACAAACATCTCCCTGTTAACAAAATTCTATTATTAATTTTTTTTCTAAACTTCAATTTTAAAACGTTCCATCGGTGCTATTCGATCTTAATACAACAACCGGGAAGTCAATCTGATCGATGTGGAGCAAAATTGGACCAAATCGAAGAAAAAAAAATTTGACAGACATCTCCCTGTTAAAAAAAATTCTATAATTAAAAATTTTTTTTTTCTAAAATTCAATTTTAAAACGTTCCGTCGGTGCTATTCGATATTAATACAACAACCGGAAGTCAATCTGATCGATGAGAAGCAAAATTGGACCAAATCGAAGAAAAAAAAATGACAAACATCTCCCTGTTAAAAAAAATTCTATAATTAAAAATTTTTCTTTTCTAAAATTCAATTTTAAAACGTTCCGTCGGTGCTATTCGATCCTAATACAACAACCGGAAGTCAATCTGATCGATGAGAAGCAAAATTGGACCAAATCGAAGAAAAAAAAATTTGACAAACATCTCCCTGTTAAAAAAAATTCTACAATTAAAAATTTTTTTTTTCTAAAATTCAATTTTAAAACGTTCCGTCGGTGCTATTCGATCTTAATACAACAACCGGAAGTCAATCTGATCGATGTGGAGCAAAATTGGACCGAATCGAAGAAAAAAAATGTGACAAACATCTCCCTGTTAACAAAATTCTATTATTAATTTTTTTTTCTAAACTTCAATTTTAAAACGTTCCATCGGTGCTATTCGATCTTAATACAACAACCGGAAGTCAATCTGATCGATGTGGAGCAAAATTGGACCAAATCGAAGAAAAAAAAATTGACAAACATCTCCCTGTTAAAAAAAATTCTATAATTAAATTTTTTTTTTCTATAATTCAATTTTAAAACGTTCCGTCGGTGCTATTCGATCTTAATACAACAACCGGAAGTCAATCTGATCGATGTGGAGCAAAATTGGACCAAATCGAAGAAAAAAAATGTGACAAATCTCCCTGTTAACAAAATTCTATTATTAATTTTTTTTTCTAAACTTCAATTTTAAAACGTTCCATCGGTGCTATTCGATCTTAATACAACAACCGGAAGTCAATCTGATCGATGTGGAGCAAAATTGGACCAAATCGAAGAAAAAAAATGTGACAAACATCTCCCTGTTAACAAAATTCTATTATTATTTTTTTTTTCTAAACTTCAATTTTAAAACGTTCCATCGGTGCTATTCGATCTTAATACAGCAACCGGAAGTCAATCTGATCGATGTGGAGCAAAATTGGACCGAATCGAAGAAAAAAAATGTGACAAACATCTCCCTGTTAAAAAAATTCTATAATTAAAATTTTTTTTTTCGTAAAATACAGTTTTAAAACGTTCCGTCGGTGCTTTCGATCTTAATACAGCAACCAGAAGTCAATCTGATCGATGTGGAGCAAAATTGGACCGAATCGAAGAAAAAAATGTGACAAACATCTCCCTGTTAACAAAATTCTATTATTATTTTTTTTTCTAAACTTCTATTTTAAAACGTTCCATCGGTGCTATTCGATCTTAATACAACAACCGGAAGTCAATCTGATCGATGTGGAGCAAAATTGGACCGAATCGAAGAAAAAAATGTGACAAACATCTCCCTGTTAACAAAATTCTATTATTAATTTTTTTTTTCTAAACTTCAATTTTAAAACGTTCCATCGGTGCTATTCGATCTTAATACAACAACCGGAAGTCAATCTGATCGATGTGGAGCAAAATTGGACCAAATCGAAGAAAAAAAAATGTGACAAACATCTCCCTGTTAACAAAATTCTATTATTAATTTTTTTTTCTAAACTTCAATTTTAATACGTTCCATCGGTGCTATTCGATCTTAATACAACAACCGGAAGTCAATCTGATCGATGTGGAGCAAAATTGGACCAAATCGAAGAAAAAAAAATGTGACAAACATCTCCCTGTTAACAAAATTCTATTATTAATTTTTTTTTTCTAAACTTTAATTTTAAAACGTTCCATCGGTGCTATTCGATCTTAATACAACAACCGGAAGTCAATCTGATCGATGTGGAGCAAAATTGGACCAAATCGAAGAAAAAAAAATGTGACAAACATCTCCCTGTTAACAAAATTCTATTATTAATTTTTTTTTCTAAACTTCAATTTTAATACGTTCCATCGGTGCTATTCGATCTTAATACAACAACCGGAAGTCAATCTGATCGATGTGGAGCAAAATTGGACCAAATCGAAGAAAAAAAAATGTGACAAACATCTCCCTGTTAACAAAATTCTATTATTAATTTTTTTTTTCTAAACTTCAATTTTAAAACGTTCCATCGGTTCTATTCGATCTTAATACAACAACCGGAAGTCAATCTGATCGATGTGGAGCAAAATTGGACCAAATCGAAGAAAAAAAAATGTGACAAACATCTCCCTGTTAACAAAATTCTATTATTAATTTTTTTTTCTAAACTTCAATTTTAATACGTTCCATCGGTGCTATTCGATCTTAATACAACAACCGGAAGTCAATCTGATCGATGTGGAGCAAAATTGGACCAAATCGAAGAAAAAAAAATGTGACAAACATCTCCCTGTTAACAAAATTCTATTATTATTTTTTTTTTCTAAACTTCTATTTTAAAACGTTCCATCGGTGCTATTCGATCTTAATACAACAACCGGAAGTCAATCTGATCGATGTGGAGCAAAATTGGACCGAATCGAAGAAAAAAATGTGACAAACATCTCCGTTAACAAAATTCTATTATTCTTTTTTTTTTCTAAACTTCAATTTTAAAACGTTCCATCGGTGCTATTCGATCTTAATACAGCAACCGGAAGTCAATCTGATCGATGTGAAGCAAAATTGGACCAAATCGAAGAAAAAAAAAATTTGAGAAACATCTCCCTGTTAAAAAAAATTCTATAATTAAAATTTTTTTTTTCTAAAATTCAATTTTAAAACGCTCCGTCGGAGCTATTCGATCTTAATACAACAACCGAGGAAGTCAATCT